>PVIR01044549.1:0-11151 GCA_004026965.1 Petromus typicus
AAATTATAGCAGGAATTAGCATAAGAATTGACATGGTTGAGGGGAATATGATTTTATATACAGTGGTCAGGCAAGGCCTCTTTGAGAAGTTAGAAATGATCAAGAGGGGGATGGTGGAAATGGAATATGAGGGAAATGGAATATTCCAGGTATAAAGAACAACAACTATAAAGGCCTTGAGACTAGACTACATGTCTACACTCGACATCTTACAAGAAGAATGAAAAGAACACTGTAGACAAAGAAAAGTAAGTGAGGGAGCCAGTCTCAGATGTATCTGTCCTAATTATTACAATGTCAGGAAGTCCTAATTTATTAAAGGATCTTTGAAAGTAATAGAGAGAAAAAAACATTTTGGTAATTTAACTTTTCTCCTTTGCTTGGAATGTGACCTATTTTACCTTTAACACTGATACTCTGTTAGGATTATTTACTAACTTTGTACAAGTAACTCAACTCTGTGAACTTTTGTTTTCTGAATATAAAACAAATAATTAGGTACATGTAATCTTTCTTATCACAGTTGCCAGCAAAAACTAATCTTGATTGGGTTACCTTAATAGTAATTAGTACTTCCATTAGAGGAAGGCCTAAAAAGTGAAACAAAATCAATTAATATTGATGCTCATTCAGTATCTCCTGGAGGAGGGTTAGTTAGAAGAGATCCATATTTCTAAGTCCATTTATAGATCTTAAAATTCTCCTGTGTTTATTATATTCCTAGGTTACTGATGGATCCAGGAAATGTGGCACTGATTTGATGAGAATAAGTGAGGTTTTGTTGTAGCAATGACAATTTCAGGCGCACGGTAAATAAACTTGCAACCTTTAATGTACAGTGATATGGCAGAGCTCACTATCACAAGCATTGCGTGAGTATTCTTAGCAACAAAAATGTATGGAACAAATTCTTAATCCACTCTCAGAAGACTGTAGCCAATATCTGTAATGCAATATTGCAGATTAAAGCAAGGAACAGTATTTGCGCTAACATAGCTTTCCATCCTTATCTCTTAATACGACACTCCCCTTTCTGTTTATACTAGCTCCCATTTCTCTTACCTAAAATTCTTCTATCACTATTATTCCTCCTTCCCATATCACTGAATCTCAGTCACCAAAATCCTGCCCATACATAGAGGGCCCACATCAAATCTTTCCTTTCCCAAAGACACTTTCATGGTCCTCCAAGGAAAGCTATTTTCATCTCCTTTAAAGCTCGTGACACATTATTCATATACTTATAGCAATGCTTATTTGATTCTCATGAAAAGTATACCCCTGCATCTTCCTTTTACATTGTAAGCTTCTTCATGGCAGGAAGCATGTCTGCTTATGTGCATATTTCTTACAATATTCAGTAATAGACTGTCTTCTGGGAGGCTGTAGAAGAAGGATGACAAGTCTGCACCAATTTGAGGGCAACTTGACTTAAGGAGACCTCATCTCAAAGTCAAAAATTAAAAAAGGTCTTAAGTTCAATCCCCAGCACCACACATATACACATAAACACACACACTATTGATAAAAATGGATTTTATGTATTAAATCTGCAGACAAGTGTCTCGAGCCTTATTGTAAAACAAAAATCCATCTAGCTATATGTGAAAGCATGTTTCTGTATCTTTCTTAGAAAAGCTATATTTCTAGATAAAGCTATTTCCTATATCATGATTAATAACTAGCATATTTTCTTATTCTATGTTCATTATTTAAGAAAGAGACTTCCTATGTTTATCAGGTTTTGATGACCAGAATTTTTGGTTGTTAAGTCATTAAATTAAATTGATATCTTCTTAGAGAAGTATCCTCATACAAATACTTCCTGCAACCAAACAAAATAATCCTTAAGGTTATACTACTACCTTTGAAATGGCCTTGGTCAGTTAGCTGACTTAAGACATGCCTTTTTTGAATGTGTCAATCTACAAGTAAGAGTGTGCTAGGTGCGGTGGGAGCCCTGTCTGCCTCTTCATTGCTAAGCCTGAATAAATGTTCTAGGAAAAAATTTTCTAAAAATTTGTTACATTTCTTGTGATTTGAAAAGCTAGCAGTTTCAAAAAAGCCTTTAAAATGTTAGCCCATGTTTAAATTTTAGATTGCCCATATTTGAGGGATTTAAAATGTTCTATTTAAGAAGATTTGGGGGGAAGATCTCTGATGAAAATCCTCGTTAAAAGTCATTGGTTCATATTTCACTGGTTCTCGTGTTGGCTGTCACCAGTAAATCTTCCTCTGGACACCTCTCTGTTCCTATGAAAATAACTCTTGCCTTTATTTCTGGTTTTCTTTTTTTTAGCTTCCATTAAACTGAGGCTTAGACTACAGTCTTTTTAGGCATAGATCAGATTACTAGAAATAAGTGCAATGTTAAGACTCTCATTTAGCAACTGAAATAGGTTTATCTGCCACAAAAAGAGCTACAGTTGTATCTCTCGTGTATCAGGAAAATTCCTTTGAAAATATAAAATGAATTACAAAAATATAAAGCGTGAGGTTTTAAATATTATCAAGAAAAGAATGATGTTTTGACTTGGAAAAAATATTATCAAGAAATATCTTTCATGTTGTATCAAAGAAGTTAGATCTTTGCATAGTGCTTTCGAAAATAATCTTGCATTTTGTCATCTTTTCATTATTTTTTCATGACAAAAACTCCAGGCTAGGGTCAGAAAAAACACATAATATACATTCATATGTAATTTATTATTTGATTCAAAGAAATCTGATATGCACACAGTTGAGTAACTTTTATTTAGCATCTTTTTTTTTCAAATTTAATCTAGAAATATGTTACATCAAACTCGGTGTTAAAAGTCTATCTGATAAAATCTTTCCAATGTTATTATTATCTTGAGATTTATATAGATAGACTGCACAACAATCACTTTTCAGATGAAATAATATTTCAACATAAGAGTTTTCTTTTTTAGTTTTAGGAATATAGTTATGCTTACATTGAACGTAGGATAATAACAATTTACCAGTGTAAGAGCAGCTAAATACTCAATTTCCAGAATAACATTGACTTTCAATACTGCCTGTTTGATGTCCTTACACAGCTAAAACTATGTAAGCTCCAGAGTGCTTGATTGTAATGTTCTTCTGGCTTCCTGCCACGTAAATGGATATATTAATACGCACTTCTCAAGACTGTCGTGAAGTTTAGTTAATTAATGTTTATAAAAGCTTCTTGAGATTGTCTGCTGAAAGATATAGCATGAGTTAAAATTATATAAAAAGAAAACATGCAGAGTACTCTAGAAATTGTTGCCTAGAAAGATAAAAATGCCCTATTAGTGATGTCTGAATCAATGACTTCTGGTTTCTTGAATTTATTATAGTATTTAATGGCTGGTGCATAAAGATGACTTCAAGGTGCATCATCTCTTTTCATAGTGCCGAATTCTTTATGAAATTATGGTCAGAGAGGTTCACATGAAGCATTTGTCTGGTGTTCATTTGGGCAGAACATTCAAATCAAGGTTCTCATAAAAAGTAAAATATTAGTTGGAAGATTGATTCTTGCTCCCAAGTGAGTATACCTCATGGCAAGCACTCTACGTCCCCAATATCTAATTTCCATTCCACTCCTACAGCAATCGAGTGCCTGATATTTTTGCTGGGGACATAGCATCCTGAGTAAAGTCTACATTGTCTACTTTTCTTACTGCTGGGTGTGGCCCATGGTAATATGGCCAGTTGGATGCAAGCAAGATTTATTTGTGACACTTCTAGTTATGTCTTTAAAGAAAGAATGTGACTTATTTTCTTTTTCCCAACCTAGTGCTTGGAATGTCGTGGTGGTGACAAGCCATGCTGCATATATGGATGAAGAAAATAACCTGAAGCCAAAGGAAGAAACAAGTAGGTTGCAAATAACCCACCGAATAGGACTGGTGTTACAGGCCTGTACTGCCACCCTGTGAGTGTGCTTAACACACTATAATTTTGAGTCTCAATTTTTCCTAACTTATGTCTGTCTCTATGGAAAGCAAATGCGAAGAAAGTGATTCAATTTTCAGATCCTACACCAAATTTTCCACTTAGGAACAAGGTCTCTTTGAAAACCAATTGAAAGTTTATTTAATGTGCTGAGTGTATATATATGTAAAAATAAAGGAGAAATAATATATATACATATATGTATATACATATGTATACATATATATATCTCCTTTATTTCTAAAATGAATAAAGAAAATTTTCTTTACTTGTACCTCTAAACAGGACAAAGACCTGATCTTTGAGATATTATCCTCTGAAGGTTCTCAAATTATAAAAGAAAATATCAGTGAAAATATTTTAACTAAAATGATAAAATCCTAATAGATAGATAGTGAATTCAGAATGACTCTTGCTTCCTACCCAGTTCTAATTAATTCTTGTATTAATTAGACAATAACTGACCTCTCTAATTTAGAAAACTCAACAAAGCTGACTGTATGATTTTGTCTTTGTTTTAAAAAGAGATCTCTAATTTTAAAACATTCACTATCCAGAACTCAGGAAGGTGATATTACTATAATAGATACTTAATATGTATGTTTAAAAAATTTGCTTCTTAAATGTTTGTGTGTGTGTGTGTGTGTATAAAAGAGGAATATACCCTTTGCAATTTTTTGGTTAAATATTGTGTGAATGGCTTTATGCCTGTAGCTAGATAAAATACAGTCAAGTGTATATAGTAAATACAGTCCTGGATTAAGGCCAACTGGTATATTCATGATGATATTTCATTCCTCATAATTCTTTTTTTTTTTTTTTAGGTTTTGTGAGACAGGGTCTCACTTTGTAGTTCAGGCTAGCCCTGAGCTCAGCCTCAAACTCACATCACAGCAATCCTCCTGCTTCTGCCTCCCGAGTGCTGAGATTACAGGTGTGAACTACCACGCCTGGCACCGTGGTATGTGGTAGCGGTTGCTGCTGGAGTGAGTCTCCACACCCAATATTGTTATGTGGTTACTGGGGATCAAACCCGGGCTCTTGCGCTTGCAAGACAGGTGTTGGAACCACTGAGCTATATCCCCGGCCCTCATTCTTCATAATTCTTGATAACTAGAAATTCATGTAGATTTACACTTCACTAAGTGTAAATTATAATTATAACATATATAATAAGAAATTATAATTTGTGCTGAAAAGAATTGGTTATCCATTACTGTTAAGATAAGCACCTGAAAACTTAAAGGTGTAAAATCATAACCATATTTACTTTGTTCTCAAATCTGAAACTTGGTTCCTATTCATGGGGCAACTCAGTTCTGTTCCATAAGGCATCAGCGAGGACAACTCAGCTGTGATGGAAGGATCTGTTTCTAAAATGTTTTCCCACACTGACTGGCTTTGTTGGGTATTTCTACAAGGCCACCTGAACTTCCTCCCAATGTGGTGGGTGGTTTTCAAGAGCACATATCTGAAAAGATAGACAAAGAAGCTGCCAGTCTTAAGGTACGAGTCTAAAACAGGGATCACATCAATTTTGCCCTGTTGTCTTGGTCAAGCAGTCACAGAGCCCATCAGAGCCCAGGAAGGAAGGCATTTTTATTCACCTCTTGCTTGGAGCAATGTTAAAAATTTGTGGCTTTAAAAAATTCTACTCCATTATACATATACTTTGTTTTTGTATAGGAAGGTGGAAAGTCAAAAGAGGGCAGGAAAATGGGAAAAAATGAGAATCAAGATACATCATGCACAGGTACTAATTCTCAATGATTAATGTGATCATAATGTATTCCTAAAGTATACCAATAAAATCAATAAAGGTAAAAAGTATATCCCGGTATTGAACACTTCTCAACTAATATTAAAGATATGGAAATGGAAAGAGATAGAGAAGGGGGAGAGGAAAGGGAGGGAAGGTGGGACTTAAAAAGTGTTAAGATATGGTTGTATCTGTACCAGCTCCCCACAGTGAATGCAAAAATATACTGCAAACACATACAAAGGAAAAGAAAATTTAAAATAACGAGGAACAGCTGTCGCACTTCGTGTGAAAAAGTGATAGAACACTCCTAGAAAGAAGTAGTAGAATGAATTTATGCATGTTTCATAAATGTTTGGAATCGTGTATTCTGTGGTTTTAACCTTTTTGGACTCGTGATTTTTTTGTTTAGTAGTAGGATTTTTATCACAATGTATATAAAGGAGATACCAATGACTGCTTCATCTGTATTCTTTCAATTCTTTCCTCATCTTTACTAAGAGATCTCTGCATTAATTTAGCATTGTGCCCAAGTAAAACATTTTAATATCCTTTGTACATAAAGATTGTCACAGGACAAAGTTCTGGACACTTCATTGCAAGCAGAAGTCACTAGGACTGTGGGTCCAGGGAAAAGCTTTCAGAGAACAAAAGTTCTCTCTTGTATTCTCCATTCCTCCATGATCTTCTTCCCCACACTGTGCTTGTGGCGTTCGTGGTTTACAGTCTCACATCAACAGGGTAACAAAGATCAACATGCCAAGGATTGCTGAGAGGAGAGAAGGAAGGCTCATTCTTGACAGCCTTCGGGGAATCAGCATAGCTTTCCTATCCTGTATACTCTGGATTTTTAAAAATAAAAATGTGATAAAAATAATCCTGTATGTTGTTAAACAAGAGCACTGAGTTTCTGGGGCGTAAAGTGAAATACTATTGCTAACTGAATTAGTGCTCTTAAAAAGTCAGTAACAGTTAGAAGAGAATCATTGCTAGAGATTAACCATGTACCAGACTATCTACAAAAGCACTGGCAGCTTGCCCTGTTCACTGTATTTGTTAGAAAAGAGATGGTACAGCTTACCCTGACTGCTTTCTCTCCTACATTCACGTAGCAAAATTTTGGCATGTTAGTTTACTAAGTGTGCCTCAGTACCCTTATGAAATTACAACATATTGCTTATCTCAGGGTATTGAAATCTGCTCTAAAAGGGACAGTATGGGGTATTCAGCCTGGAGGTTATGCCAGCTGTGGTTTGCTGCATACATATTGAAATATCACAGAGCGATCACAAGCTCATCAAACTTTCTGGAAGCCCAAGAGTGGTGGTAGATGACAAGATTGGCAGGTGGTAAGGGAGGCTTTGGCCTCTTTAGTGGCTTCTGCACTTTCTTTTCTCCTTTCTCACCTTAGCTCTTTACTCATTCATATCCAAATTACATTAAGGCCTCCAGCTTCTTTTTTCTCCATTGGAAAAAAATGTTTTCTTGTTTCTGTGAGGCCTTTTGCAGCCCTATCCTCAGAGAGTTCTGCCTCTACCCTCAGCAAAAGATGTTTACTCCCTAAAAGGAGTCCCAGTGCCAGCTGTTGAAATAATAAACGTCCTCACCTCATTATAACATGAAATCAACGCCTGCACTCGTTGTGAAAATGTTGTTGAGGACATTGCCCATTACATCACTCAGTTTCCTCTCTATAAAGCTGAACATCAGAAAGTTCTTTTGGATTTCCATGCCAGAAAAAACTTTGCTTCTCCTAAAGCACGTTTCCTCTGTTCTGATAACAAGAGCTATATAACTTATCGTGCTTTCTGATCCACATGACCCAGAGCCAAATTTGCAACTCTATGATTGCAACAATGTTAAACATGCCACTAACATATTAGCATTTTCTACATTTGCTTGGGCTATTTGGTATGTCTGTTGTGTCGCTCTTCTTTTTCTTACAAGCTATTTTCAAGTCCTTTTCTTAAAAAAAATGTCATGGGGACAGCTGGGGACAGTGATGTATTTCTTTATCCAACCTACTTGGGAGGCTGAGGCAGGAGAAATGCTTGAGCCCAGGAGCTTTAGGCCAGCCTGGGCAATACAGTGAGCTCTTGTCTCCAAACGGATAAAAAGAAGTGAAAAAATAAGTCTATAATAAACAGTTCATGAATCATCTAAAGCATTAATATATATTTTCGCCCTTCTTCCCCCCATGCACAAAAAATTAACAAATTAACTCTTACTAACTTACTTGCTGGGAGTAGACTCCTGTCTTGTTTCAGATGTTTTCACTTGTCTTGAAGAGTCATTCCATCTGCCACAATAGTGACGATACTGGAGCAGCTTTTACCTGACTTAAAGAAAAGAAAACTCAGGTATTCCTCCTCATCCTGGACCTTTTGCTACTCGCTTTGTACCATGGGATGTCTTGTCCATGGAGAGGAAGGTGATGTTGTAGGATCTGCCTCACACCCAGATGTTTGCAACTGAGAAATAAGGAATAGCTAGTTAACACCTTATGGAGTAAACCTTGCCTCATGGTGGGAAGCAGTAGACAAAAACACTGCTTCCCTCCTCTACAAGTCTGAGTTACCATCTTGCACATAGATTCTTGGAAGAGGGTCTTACAAGATCAAATTATCTGGTGCTTTAGATGCCAAGTGATGGTCACAGAATATCCTGCCTTGGTGTTGGCTGTCCCATCTCCCATGACACTTTTCTTTCCCTCTTTTCACCTGGGATTTACTATGTGTTATCATAGCATAATTATACTATATATTATCATATCCATTGTGGGAGCTGGAGAGAAAATTTTGCCTAGGGTTCTATGAGAGAACCCAGGGTGGTGAAGATTGGTGGTATGAGTAGCCTGGAAAACTGAACTTCAGGATAGGATTTTGGAGCTGGATTATTCCTATATCAAAGCAACAGAGACCAAATCTATGAAAGTGAGTGGGAGATGATAACACTTATTATGCAGGACATCACAATAAATATCAGCTTGTAGTTAATTAAAAGATGAAGGTGAGATATTGAGTTTTAATAAGCCTGTGGATTAACCAATCATAGAACAATGACAATAATAATAATTGTGGAGTATAGTAACTTTGTTAAAAGCTTCAGAATATCAACATCAGATGTGGTGTGAAGTTAAAAGTTCTCTCTCAGTTTTAAGTATTGTCATTTTCTATAACTGCAATGCAGACTATGCTGAAAATCTTGAAAGGCCAGGATCTGATTTTAAGTACCCAGTTTCTTAGCATGTATTTCTTATGGGTTGAATTATGTTCCTCCAAAAAATGAGTTGAATTTCTAACCCTTGCTACCAAAAAATTGGAAAGAAGTTCATCACAGATATAATTAGTTAAAATATGGTTGTACTGGAGTATGGTGGGTCTTAAATATATCTGGTGTCCTGATAAGAAATGGAGAAGACCCAGAAAGACACAGAGAATACTATCTCACAACAAAGGCAGACAATGGAGTGATGCAGCTATGAACCAAAGAATGCCAAGGATTGCTGGCAAATGCTGGCACCCAGGAAGCAGCAATGAAGGATTCCCTTACAGGTTTCCGAGGGAGGACAGGGAGATCAGCCCTACTTATACCTTAATTACAGAAGTGTGGGCTCCAGAAGTGTGAGATAATTCATTACCTTTGCTTTAAACCACCACCACATGGCCTTAGCTGCCTATATTTTTACTTGTGCTCTTCTCCTATCGGTCTTGTGCTTTGCAGGATTGTACTCTAATTCTAGAACAAAATAGTAAAGCACAATCTTTTGTCTCTGCCTCTGCTTTCCATAGAACTTGGCTAAGGGAGTAGGATTTAGAAATTGGCTCTCGTACACTCATATGCACAAAGGAAGATTTATGGAAGCTCACATTGTGCTTTTGTAAGAGATTTAAGATGGAATTTTTGTTCTTTCTTGAGGCAGAGGGGGAATCACTGCTCACCCGGCGACGGCCACACACCATTCTCTGAGAATCATTGATCCACAGGATAATATTAATTTTTCACTGCTTTATGGAGCTTGAGAGTCTTTAAAGCTGGAATTCTTTAAACAGTTTACATACTTTAATTTTACTTTTTAAATTTCCAATACAGGTGTCAAACACAGGGGTTCAGACATACCAGGCCAGTGCTCTACCACTGAGGCATACTTCCAGGTATAACTTAGCCTTATAACATTTGTTGGTGATGGGTGTTTGAAACATACTGCTGAAATCCTGAAAAAGTGAGCAGCCCTGGGGAAAAGCATTTTTGTTACTAATTTTCTTAAGGAAAAGTTATTACATGGGAGCTGGAGATGACAATAGATTGGAACAGTAGGCTAGAATCCTAGGTTGGGTTAGTTAAGATAAGATTAAGACTAAAATTTTCAGGAAATGGTCAGAATTAGGAAACAACAGAAATTTTGGTGAGAACATAACAGATGCTCAGAGATGACGTGGGTAGTCAGTGGCTGGGAAGCTCACAGAAGGGAGGTCGGAGCTGGAAGGCAGGAGTACACACACACAGTGGCTTAGTTGATGTACATGGTTAGAGTCAGGGCAAGCGTGGGCTTGAACACTTGGAAGTTGAGATCAAATCACCCAAGATAATCCAACCTTGTATATATGCTTTGTGTGGCTCTTTATATTTCCAGGGAATTAACAGCTCCAGGTCCAATACTTAAATCTTAAAATAGAGTAAATTATGAAAAAAAAAAAAAAAGGAATTGGGATGTGTTCTACACATGTATCAACTCTACTAAAGGAATGTAAAGATTATGTACCAAAAGAGGAAGGAAATCAAGAGATAGGAGGAGGGGTGAGGGGAAGGAATGGAAAGGATATGAAAAAAAGGAATTAAGATGTGTTGTGACACATACCAACTGCACATGAGGAGTGTAAACATTACAGCCTGCAAATATGTGCCAATAAAAGAAAAACAGAGAGGGACCAAGGATTGGGTGTAAGGGGGAGGAAAGGGGGTGAAAAAAGGAATTAAAATATATTCTGCACATGGATCAACTCCATACAAGATATATAACCATTGTGTACTGCACACACTACTAGTAAGCTAAAATAAATGAATGAACAAACAAGCATAGAGCCCTAAAAAAAAAAAAAGTCTATTTTCTGGAAAAATCTCATGGACCATGGATGACAATACAGTCAAAGCAGATAAAGTCCTTCTGGACCCTCTTTCCTTTTTCAGAGGGGTGGAGGTCTTTGGGTTTTGGTTCTAGCTTGTTGGAGGTGTGGACACCTCCTTGAGGGGTGATGCAAAGAAGATCAGAGCAATTGGTTGATACTTTGTTAACTGAAGTGAACTAATTTAAGGTGAGGCTCATCAGGATCTGCGTTTTTCCTCTTGGTTTATATCGCAAACTGTCTCCATCTGCTTCTGACAACTCCGGTTGCTAGGAAGTAACTCACCAGAATAAATGGGAAACAGGCTACTGTTTTAGAAGACAG
>PVIR01044550.1:0-11160 GCA_004026965.1 Petromus typicus
TTTGGTGAATTTCGTAGGATCACTGGACTTACCACTTAACACTAAGACACTGAGGAACAATGAACAAAAATATTGCAGTGGTAGAGGGTGTCTGCTGTGGGACATAATTTGGAATTGCTTCTTTCTAGATATGGGATTCAGGTGAGTTTTTATATCTGCTTCTCACATAGCTTGCTTTATTTATTTTTTAAAGTCAAAAGCATGGTGAAAAGTTATTTTGCTAAAAGTATCTTTATCTGTTTTATTTCTTTTCTTATTTTTATTTTGATCATGTAAAGGACATTCTGCTATGTAATACTCATCTTTAAGAAAAGAAAGAGCTGGACCTTCCCATTATTTTGATCAAAATTTTAATTCATGGTAGTTTTGCTGTTGCTCTCTATTTCCTCTGTGGCTTCATGTATGTAGAAATAATAGTACTTTTGTGTACCTAATCATTCATTATCTCATTACTTTTTTTTTTTTTTTTTAGGTTTTTTGAGACAGGGTCTCGCTTTGTGGTTCAGGCTGGACCTGAGCTCAGCCTCAAACTCACATCACAGCAATCCTCCTGACTCTGCCTCCTGAGTGCTGGGATGACAGGCATGAGCCACCACGCCCGGCACTGTGGTATGTGGTACTGGTTGCTGCTGGGCGTGAGTCTCCACACCCAGTATTGTTATGTGGTTACCGGGGAATCGAACCTGGGCCCTTGCGCTTGCAAGACGGAACCACTGAGCTAACTCCCCGGCCCCCCTCATTACATTTTTTTTACTTAAAGACCTATTAAAGACTTTTTTCCTTCATGATCCAAGTCTGAAATAAGAATAATAGAGAAGCAAAATAGAAGAGCAAAGACCTTTGCACTGTGGGAGAGGGATGTCCTGAAATATGTCCTTCCAGCTCTCATGGGGTACAAACATAAAACAAGAGTGAGACCATCTCTCTCTGGACCCTGTGCAGCAGCTCTCTTTTATTCCTAAGAATATCAGCACCTCTTTGTGTGTGGGTGTGACCAGCTCCGGCAATTGTTGTGTTTCTTGGCTGTTTAAAGTAAATAAAAACACATTTTCTAAACAAACTTCCTAGTCAAGTAGAACTTAATATTTCTACTGCAGGAGATACTGGCTGTATCTCATTTTGCGTTTATTTTCCTAGTTGCATTTCAGAAGAAAACCTGGACACACATGAAGTAGGCCGGCACTGCAGCGGCTCCCTGCGCCTTAGGGCTGAGCGTTGCCTAGGGAACGCGCTGCGGTCTCTCAGGCCTCCTCCATCTCCATGCGTAAACACTGTGGCTACTTGGAATTGGTTTTATGATCTCACTTTTTAAACTTGTCCTTCTGTCCTGGCTGATCTGTTTTCCATTACTCACTTGGCTCAGCTTTCCTAATTGGCTTCCACCAAATCTGTCTCTCTTGAGAATACCCCTACTCGCCTTTCCCTATTTTTCATTAGTCACCAGCTATTTTATTTTTTTGTTTTAATGAATCAGTTAATTGTGGTGTGGAGAACTGAACCTAAGCCTTGTACTGAGATATATCCCAGCCCTTTTGATTTTTATTAATTTTGTGTATGAGGAGACTGGGGATCAAACTGGGGCTCTCTCCCTTGAGCTACATCCTCAGCCCTCTCCCTTTTTGGATTTTGAGAAAGGGTCTTACTAGCTGGTCCAGGTAGGACTGGAATTTTCAGTCTTCCTAAGTACTCAGACTGTGTAGTGCACCACCATGCCTGACTTCGTGGTACCGGGATTGAGCCCAGGGCCTGCCTTTGCATTGAATGATACCTCCAGTCCTTCAAAATTTTGACTTTTGCTGGGTATGGTGGCTCACTCTGTAATCCCAGCAAGGGAGGGAGGGGCAGGGCAAAAGCAGAGGCAGGAGGACTGCTGTGAGTTCGAGGCTCGCCTGGCCTACATAGTGAGCTCAGAGCCAGCCTGAACTGCAAAAGCAAGATCCTGTTTCAAAAAAATAATAATAATTTTGAGACAGGATCCTGCTAATTTGCTATGATCCTGCCCAGATTCACAAAGTACTTAAAATCTCATAAAGTACTTAACAAAAACGTCCAAGTATATTTTTCCTACCTCTTTGTTATTCTTCTATCAGAAAGAAAATTCCATCACTCTGTGTGCTCAAAGGCAGGAATTGTCACTTCCATCTCCCCACGGCCCGAGACAGCTGTGTCCACTGTTACCAAGTTCCTATCACAGCCCTCAGGAAGATGAAAAGAGCAAAGCAAAGAGCATGTTCTTTCCTTTGTGGGCATCAGAATGAATTTCAACATCTCGTACTCTGTTGGCTAGACTGTAGTCAAACAGTCTAACCAGACTGCAGAAGAGACCGATGGCCATGTGCCCAGCTGTAATTTGGGGACTGTATTTCTAAAGGAAGATGAGGAAAACAGATACCAGAGGACAATTAACTACCTCTGCCACAGTCCACCTAAATATCTGCGCACATGCTTTATCTCATAAATGAAGCGTATTTATTTCCCTTTGATAGAAATCAAAGGAGCGATAGCACGAAAGTCCTATCTAATCACACATCTGGAGCAAAGTCCAGGATCCCTGGGGACGTGTAACCTTCTTTGTCTGGCCGTGGTTCCTCGTGACCAAGCAACCTATGACCCCGAACACAAGTTACCTCTCTCCCACAGCATAATGATCACAGTGAAGACTCCCACTAGGAGAAGAAAGGGGCTGTGGGGCGTCCCGTGAGCGGGGGCGTGAGGACCCTTCCACGGACTGGAGTGCCTTCCTTACTGCGGCCCCCCGGCAGCATTTCATCCTGTTGCAGGGAGGAGTTCTGTTCGCTGTCTTCCGGAGCCCCATCTGGAGTGGATATGGGGGAACAAACCTTTCCGGAGGCTGTATCGCTTTGCAGCTGTGTTTTTGCCGGAGCAGACGGGAGCGCGCGGGACGTTCCTCTGCATCTCGAGGGCAGTGATGGGTACCTTGCAGCGCTTCCAAGGACAATAAACAGCCTGGCGCGGGGCACACGTGCCACAGGCTCCCGCCGCGGCCTCACGTGTCGGTTTATCTCCTTCCCTTTCTCCTGGGAGGCTGACCTCTGGTTGACTCTATTGACAGAGCTTGCTCATCTCTGCTTTCCAACTGGGTGAGTCACGCAGAGCCCTGAGGAAGATCAGCAAGGCAAGAAAGAGGACTCTGTCATTCCCCGCGTCTGTCCCCCAGGGCTGCCCGAGGCTTGGCGGTCCTTCGAGGAGCGCAGGGCTCCCTGCAGCCGGCACTTTTGTATTCTAGCTTCATTAGCGCTCTTCTCCTCGCCCACACAGAGGCTTATGAGTGTTGGGACCCCCTGCTCCTACTCTCCCTGGGGCCTGCTTCTTCCCATAACTCTTATTAAACTCCCTTCCAATCACACAGTTTGAATATTTCTTTGACTAGTACGGGAACAGAAACCAAAATCAAGAGACTTTTTCCTTGGAGTACACCAGGGCCCTCATCCCGCCCACAAGCAGTTCTCTGGCTTCCACGCTGTGTACCAGTTTTAGGTAGAAGTAGCCGCAAACCCAGAACTCTAATACACTATCTGAACAGAAATATCTGACCCTCATTTACTGGCCTCTGTGTTATCTCCATTTGTCTCTCAATTTTATAATTTTACAGTGGCAAATGGAGGCCATTTGAAACAACAGATTGTCGGGGAGACTGTCCACAAGCTGGTATTTGAGCTGAAGTGCGTAAGAGAAGTGTGAAGACTCCTTTCTAATTTTCTTTTACAGCTGCTCTTTGCAGTTACCTCCTGTTACTCAGTGTTTGGTGGAGGAAAGTTCACGTTTCAACCCTTGGAGCCCCCAGTTATTGTTATTTTTATATTTATTGGCCATGTCCGCAGGACATAGTGACTACATTTATTGTGGGGATGTGGTGCACGCACAGCTCATCGCGACTGTGTTTTCCACCTCCTACTCTCCCCAGCCCGCCCCACAGTCTTCAGTCCTTGCTCCCATTCCTGTTTGTAGAAGCCTCTGGTTTATTATTATTATTATTAATTATTATTACTATTATTTTGGGCTGGGATTTAGCTCCATTAGGTGCTGCCTAGCAGTCCTAAGGCCCTGAGTTCAATCCCTGGTACCAAAACAAGAGCAAAGAAAACAACAACAAAATTCTTTTTTTTTTTTTTTTGCTCACCCATTTCCTTTCTCTCTCCTGTCTAACTCCCTCCATCTCTTTTTGGTTTCTTATTTGAAAAAGATCTTCCTGCTTTCTATTATCTTTTATTTTATTCTTTAATTATACTGTAGGTTTCTCACATAAGCGAAACTGTGCTGTTTAAGCCCGTGTGTCTTGTGCATTTCATTTAATGTCATGGCCCTGAGGTGCATCCACTTCCCTACAAATGACTCATGTTTATCCCTCCTCCTGGTGGGCTGTGTTCTCTCGTGTATAAATGCCGTGTTTCCTCTCTCCGTTTCGTACAGGTAGCTTCCCATGTTCAAATGAGTCGTGCTGCTATAAATACGGGTTTGCTTGTGTCCCTGTAATGTGATGATGAACCATTTTTGGGTGGATCCCTAGAAGGGAAATACCTGGGTCCGATGGAACTTCTAACACTGGTTTTTGAAGCATCATCATACTGATTTCCATGGTGGTCAGTTTATATTCACACCAAGAAGGGAGAAGGGTTCCTTTTTTTCCCCCACAGCAGCACCTGTTATTGGTTGATTTCTTGATGACAGCCATTCTCTCTGGTGTGAGATGGAATCTGTGTTGTTGTTGTTTGCGATACCAGGGATCATACTCAGGCCCTTGTGCTTCCAAGGTAGGTGTGGTAGCACTTGAGCTAAATCCCCAGCCGTTGTTGATTTAGTTGGCATTTCTCTAGCGGCTGACCAGTGATGCGGAACATTTTTTCATGTATTTATTGGTGAGTTGTCGTTCTTCTGAGAAGTGTCTATACATTGTGGTTGCTTTGTATTTGTTTAATTTTAAAATTCCACAGTCTCTGCTCCGCAGCTGTAATCTCCAGTGCACTCTGGGGGAAATTTCCTTCTCCCGCCCCTCACAGCAGCCTGAACCAGTCTGTCCCAGCCACGCGCCCTAAACCTCTCTCTGACCCTTGGTCTCTCCCTCCTTCCAGTCCCCCTACCCGCCAGCCCCTGGGCTGCCCATA
The DNA here is from genome assembly GCA_004026965.1 of Petromus typicus. Classification (NCBI taxonomy): domain Eukaryota; kingdom Metazoa; phylum Chordata; class Mammalia; order Rodentia; family Petromuridae; genus Petromus; species Petromus typicus. The sequence continues at coordinate 5,124 of PVIR01044550.1, forward strand.
TTTACACTGGAGGAGATCGAATATTTGAGTTCTTTATATATTTTGGATGTTAGTCTTCTGCATGAGGAATAGCTGGCAAATATCCTCCCACTTTATAGGTTTCCTCTTTTCTCTTATTTCCTTTGCTGTGCAGAAACTTTTTAACTTGATATGATCTGATTTGTTGATTCTTGGTATTTGTCTTAGATACTTTTCTTCTTGCTGAGACAAACTACCTGAAACCCAGTGTTAAAGCAGGAGGGGTGTATTTGGCTCAGTTGGTGGAGGTGTCACTCCGCAGCTGGCGTGCTCTAAGGCTGGGAGGCACTGCAGAGGAGTTCCCGGCAGGCAGAGGGCAGACAGCGGTGAAGTAACAAGCACAAGGCAGCAGCCCTCTTTCTGTCCCTTACACTCTTCCTTGGAAAACAGCGCTCACACCCAGGGTGGGGCTCCCTCCATCCCAGGTCACACCACGAGTCAGTCCCAGCACCACATTCTTCATCCTAGCCCCACACACTCCAGATCCAGCCCCCTTTGTAAAACCCCACCGATAACCACTAAGCGAGAGGCTTTGAGGGGACATCTAAACACAGACCATAATAGTAACTGCTTGTGCCACTAGGGTTCTGTGTCCTTAAGAGTTGTGCCTGTACAAACTCTCAATGTTGAATGTGATGATGATGTGTATTCATAATATACCAATAAAGATTAAAAAAAAAAAAGAGTTGTACCTATTTTATCTTTCAGTAAAACTTTTTTTTTTTTAATGCAGTTCAGCCTAGTCTCAATTTCACTATGTAGCCCAAGCTGGCCTCAAATATGCAGTGATCCTCTTGCGTCAGCCTCCCAAATACTAGGATCACAGACTTGTGCCACTGTGCCCAGCTGTTTGTGTTTTGGCATTTAGATCTTTGCTTTATTTTATTTCTGTTTAGTACATGATGAGATTATATGAGTTTAGACTCAGTGTTCTGCATGTGGCTGTCCAGTTTTCCAAGCACCATTTATTAAAAGGCTGTCTCTCCTTTGTCAGTGATCAAGTAGCTGACCGTGTCTGGTTTGTTTATGCTGCCTCTATTCTATTTCACTGAGCCATGTGTCTGTTTTGGTGCCAGTATCATGGTTTTTGTTTTATAATATAACTCCAAGTCTGAGACTGACACCTTCTGCTTTGATTTTGTTACTCAAGGTTGCTTTTGTTTCATTTGAGGGTTGTTTTTCCAAGATCTATGAGGAATACCGGTATTTTTAATTGTGACTCTGTTAAATCTATATATTAGTTTTGGAATATAGCCATTTGACAATATCGGTTCTACCTATCTTAGAGCATGGGGTATCTTTCCATTTTCCAATATCCTCCTTGATCTTTTTTCAGACAGATATAATTTTCATTGCAGAGGTATTTCACTTTCTTGGCTAGGTTAATTCCAAAGTATTTAAATTTTCTTGGTGATATGGTAGTGTTTTCCTAATTTCTTTCAGTGAGCTTATTACTGGTGTACAGGAATGCTATTGATTTTTTGTGTGTTGCTTTTGCATTCTGCTTCATTACTGAACTTGGGTATTAATTCTAATAGTCTCTTGGTAGGATTTTTTGGGTCTTGTTAGTGGAGATAAAGGTGTTCAACTGAGTAAATCTTTAATGTACCTCAATATCTGGTTTGCCTAAGTGTTTACATTTAATCATAGACCTCTTTTCTGTGATTAAGGGTGGTATATTTTTTATTCTTAGGAGCTATAAACATCTAGCTTGTATTTGATACTAGTGTTGTTGTTGATTTTACTACCATAGCCAAGGTGACATAGTCATTGTTATGCAGTGGTTCCCTCTGTATGCCAATATCTAGATTGCCTGGGTATCAGGATTGATACTGTGGCACAGTCCTGAAGAACTGGATACTAAGCCCCCCCAAAATGTGATTTTCCTTCTCAAATAGAGGTGGCTGGACCCTGGGACAGAGACAAGGTTGGCTGAGGGGATATCTCTGAAAAACAGACATTGATTAAAGAGGCCTCCAAACAACCAACAAGGCTACCCACCGTAATCATCGCACAAACCTCAGCAGAGAAAACAAACAAAAATAGAAACGTGTGAAAATGAAGCAACAAAATGTCTCCAGAAATTCCCGACTCCCCCAGAGACAGTCTCGGGAGCTGAGGGGGAAGATCAAACGCCACACACCAAAATATCTGAGAAAAGTCAGTGGAGGTACAGACCAGTGCAGTAGGGTGCTTGTCACATTAGAATAGCTGAGTGTGTCGGGTGACACACTTAATTCCTCTTCTTTTTGAGTGACGCATAGGTTTGTTTTTGTACCAGTATTATGGTGTTTTTGTCACTGTAGTAGATGTTTCATAGGAATGGGGGTATGAAAAAGAAATTTTAAAAATTAAGTGATGAAAGAAGAGGTGATATAAGTGAAATAAAGGATCTTAATAAGCAATACCAAGAAATTGGGAATATAGGATAAAAGTAACAGAAAAAGCAACAAGGAAAAAGGAGAAATATGAAGTACTAAACTAAAAGAACAAAGGAAAAATAATAAGGGAACAAATTTAGGGACAGAGAAAAGACAAGAAAGAAAAAAGGACTAAAGCAAACAAATAAACTAAAGAAACAATAAAAAATAGCAGATAACCTTCAAACATCACCAAAAAAGAAAAAAAAAAAAGCCAACAAGAGGACAAGAATGGGTAAAAAAATTTCTCTGTATTTCCAAGTTAGTTTCTAGGCCTTTCAGTTTTTGAAATCTAGAAAGTCGTGTTTCTCTCTGCCTCACTTTCTGGGCTGGAGGTTTGGGGGTGACCCCTGTAGGGGGCTGCTGTGGGAGGTGTCAAAGCCTTGGCATTTGTGGGTGTTTGAGGGCACCTGATTCTGTCATTTCGTGCAGGTGCACAATGGGCTTTGTTACTATAACAATGAATCAGCTTGGGAAACCACACATACCACACGGCTACTCAAGGTAACCCAAAATGTCTTAGCTCAGGTGATAAAGAGCTACTCTCAGTTGTGTTCTGTAAATTAGAGTTTGACTCCTACTTTGTAATGTCCACCCCACACGTGTTCTTTTTTGTGGGAACCTCACCTGACCGGGCCTCCCATCAGCCCACTGGCCCTGATGTCATTCTGCTCAAGAGGGCTCTCATCTGCACGCCCCGGACACGGTAACTGTCCAAGCTGAGATGTCTCCCAGTTCTTGCTGGTACATGGAAGAAATCAGACCTGGTCCCCACCAAATATCGGCTGCAGGGCGGGGGTTCAAGCGCACTGTGGGAGTCAGGGCCATCACTTTCATATCCAGCTGCTTCTGGAAGCTTCCCTCCCCCATAGAACGCAGGCCCTGTGTCCTCTGGGCTTGGGCTTGAGCGTCTCAGGGAATCTCCAAGGGTCCACGTTCAGCTCTCCTTGTGTAACTCCTGTGTCTGACTCATCCAGTCTCTGTGGTTCCGTCCTGGAGTCCGTGGCTCAGTCCCACGTGAATGACCTCTCCCTCTGTGGTGCCCCAACTCTCTCTGGAATTATGGTGAGCTCTGCACCGGATTTCCCCTCCCTCTCTATCCCTCCATGGAGCCACCTGTGGTGTAAATGTCATGCTGGAGTTGTTTGATTTAGTTTACAGCTTCTCTGCAGCCCTGTGCTGAGGGGATTAAGGCACAGAAGTGGTCGGGAGTTGGCAGTTTGATGCCCTGGCAGGGTGAGGACAGTCCTTGGATGTCGTGGTTGGTGGGCAGGGTGAACACTCAGAGCATCCACCTTACAATACTTTCAGTTAGTTTAGACTTCAGCCAAGACAGAGAAAGCCTCTTTTGACCACAGTGAATTCTCATTAGGAGAAAACATCTCTGTGTTCATCTCCTTTGTAGGGCTTTGCTTCAAGTGGCAAGAAGGGCAGACACGCACAGATCCTGAGTTTGTCCAACTAGTTCCCTCAGAGTGTGGCTCTGACAGAGTCTGACGTCCTCCAGGGTACAGCACGTACGAGTTACACCACATTTGGGTCCTGGCATAACAATCTGATCCACAGGAACATGAAAAGAAGGAAGTGGTGTGAATGATCTTTTTCTTCCATGATGTAACTTCTGGGGGCTGAGAGTTAGCTCGGTAGTACCTCTTTTGTCTAACATGCTCTGGGCCCTGGGTCCCATCCCAGAAAACATGTGCATGTGCGTGCACATACACAAACACACATACAGAGAATGTGGATGGGAGTTACAAATAAATGTCACTCATCTGCTAAAATTTGGTCATACTGTCATACCAGCTTTAATGGGCTTAGTCAGTAAAGACTGACTAAGAAAGAAGGAGAGAATGGATATTGGAAAGAGCTGGCAGTCTGTGCCCTGTTAAACTGGAACCTAAACCATATTTTTCTGCAAAGTACGATGTCTGTCATATTACAGAAATAAGTTATATTGGCTCCTCTGTTTTCTTTAGTGGATCTAAAATATTTTATCCTCCCAAATACTTAGACTGGAGATTTAGAGAGCCCTTTGGAACTCCAAGTGTTGAAAATAACCCCTTAAAGAGAGGGTTTTTGTTACTCTCTACCAAAAATCACATAATTTAATATTTTGTTGAAATGGTAAATGGAATTCGCTGGTCTCTTAGGGAATTTTATTTCTTGATGTACATAGAACTGGAATACAAAGGAGGCCAGAAGTTAGTTGGAGAAATTACAACCAAGTTTGCTTCAGCCAAAGTTTAAAAATGATCCTGTAAGACTTTTCAGATTTTTCCAAATCACTTCTCTACTGGCACTATCTCCAAGTATTTGCATTAAAAAAAAAAGACCAAATGTAAGAAAAATCCCAGTATTGACTAGAATTAGAAATACCCCTTTTGATTTTTCCCAGTTCTGCATAAGCAGAAAATGGCTGACATCAGGGCCAGGAGAGAGAGCACAGGCTGAGTGTGGAATAGCTCACATGCGAGAAAGTAGGGAGGTGCTCACAGAGGTATGGAGTCCTGCGGAGGACATAAAAGGGCTGGGGTGTGGCTCAGACGCAGGGCACTTGGCTAACATGCACAAAGCCCGCCTTTCAGCTCAGCATGGAAGGGAAAAAAGATAGAAGCTCACCAGAAGGAGTTCCAAGTGGCCAAGTCTGAAACAAGGAGAAAAAGTTAGGTAATGGATTATAGCACATCAGATAAAATAAATACCCAAAACTCCATACTGATATAAATAATCAAATAATAAATGAGGCAAGTAAGATAGTATTTTACACTAGAATTCTAAGTAATAAATGTACAAGAAAGGACGGTAATAGAAAATCATTTGAAAAACATCTCAGCAATAGCTGCAATAGACAGGAATCATTAATGAACACTTAAAATTAGGGGGTGAAAGTTTGATAAGAAATAGGATATTTCCTGAGGTTCGGAGTATCTCCCTATGAAGTGCTAACTAGCCACAGTGCAGAATGATTACTGAGTGGAGCTTTGGTAGACCTGACCATAACCACAAAATCATGGCAATCATTGGAAGTAACCGCAGTGACATCCTATTCCTTTAGATAAGTTGCATCAGGAAGGGCTCAGCCTAACTTGATATTCTTGCCAGGATTTTATAACTGGAATCTAATCATGAAGAAACATCAGACAAACCAAAATTAAGAGACAGTCTAGACATAACTAGCCAGTACACTTCAAAATGTCAAGTTAAGAAAAGATAGACTACAGAACAATTCAGATTGCAAGAGGGAGAGGAAACATTAAATAAATGCAATGTGGGATCCTGGACCAGATAAAAGGCGAAAGGTTTTAGTAAGAAATTGGGTTCAATTTCAAAAATACTATGGATCAGTTCATGAAGTAAGATCAATGTGTAACTTCTTAGTGTTGATAGCTTTACTATAACTGGGTGAGATGTGAACCTCTGAAGCTGGTGCGGAGGCACTCAGCTGTAAGTCTGCAGTCAGGCAGGCTGAGGCAGGAGGCTGGCCGTCCGAGCACTGACTCGGGGAACTTGGAGGGATGCTGCCTCACAGTTTAAAAGAAGACCCTGACAGATTTCCTGCTGAGCTCTACAGGAAATTCAGAGGAGACCTAACACCACTG
>PVIR01044551.1:0-11170 GCA_004026965.1 Petromus typicus
GGCCCCTAGGAATTTATTTCTTCTGGGTTTTCCAACTTATTGACATACAAATTTGCAAAGCTTTTGTGAAAACTGTTTTGGTTTAGGCAGTGCCTATTGTGATTCCACCTTTTTCATTGCTAATTGAATTTGGGGTTTTTTTCTTTCCTTTCTTTGATTAGATTGGCTAAGGCTTTGCCTATTTATTCTTCTGAAAAACAAACTTTTGGTTCATTGATTCTTTTTTTTTTTTTTTTTTTTTTTTTTTTTTTTTTTTTTTTTTTTTTTAGGTTTTGTGAGACAGGGTCTGGCTTTGTGGTTCAGGCTGGCCCTGAGCTCAGCCTCCAACTCACATCACAGCAATCCTCCTGCCTCTGCCTCCCAAGTGCTGGGATGACAGGCGTGAGCCACCACGCCGGCACTGTGGTGTGTGGTACTGGTTGCTGCTGAGCGTGAGTCTCCACGCCCAGTATGGTATATGGTTACTGGGGATCGAACCGGGGTCCTTGCACTTGCAAGACAGGCTCCAGAACCACTGAGCTAATTCCCCGGCCCTTGGTTCATTGATTTTTTGTAATTTTTTGTCTCAATTTCATTGATTTCTGCTCTGATCTTTATAATTTCCTCTCCTGTACCAGCTTTGAGTTTGGATTGCTTTTGTTTTTCTAGGAAGTTGAAGTGCATTCTTAGGTTATTTATTCAGGCTTGCTTTGTTTTTACAACGTGGACTCTCATAGGTATGAACTCCCTCTTACAAGGCTGGGGATGTAGCTCAGCAGAATAGTGCCTGCCTGTCAAGCATAAGGCCATGAGTTCAATCCCCAGTACAACAACAAAAGTCAGCTCCCTCTTAGCACTGGATTCATCGTGTCCCATAAGTTTTGGTATGTTATGTGGGTATTATCATTTAGCTCCGGAGGCTCTCTTGCTTCATCTTTGATTTCTCTGTAACCCATTGTGTATTCTTTATTTCCATGCAGTTGCATAATTCCTGTTTTTTCTGTCAATTTGTACTTCCATTGCACTATGACCTGATAATATGCAAGGTATAATTTTTGTTATTATCATTAACTTAAGTTGCATTATTGGCTAACATGTGGACTCTTTGAAAAAATTCCATGTCCTGCTGAGAAGAATATGTTTGTTTTCACTTGGAATATTCTGTAGGTAACTACTAAGTCTATTTTTTTTAGACTTTATTCAACTGTTATATTTTACTGTTGATTTTATTTATTTCTTTTGTCTCTTTGGTCTGCCTTTTGTGATGGTGTGGTATTGAAGTCCCCCACTATAACTGTGTTTATGTTTATCTGGTCTTTTATATCCAGTAATATTTGTTTTATGTCATTGGGTACACCATCCTCTGGTAGAGGAACATGGTGGTACATGTTAATAATTGTTATCTCTTCCTACTGAATTATTCCTCTTGCTAAAATGTGGTAATCTTCTTTGCCATTTTTGATCAGTTTTGACTTGAAGTTCACATTATCTTAATATAGGATAGCTACATCTGTCTTGTTGGAGGGGTTCTCTTTGCACGGAATATTGTTTCCCATACTTTGATTTTATTTTGGGGTTACCTGCATTGCTTTTGTATAGCACACTGTTGTATTTTGTTTCTTGATCCATTCTTGTAGTCTGTCTTTTGATTGGGGAGTTGAGACCATTCACATTAAGAGTTCTCACTAAGGGGCGGGGGATATAGCTCAGTGGATCCGGCGCCTGTCTTGCAAGCGCAAGGGCCCGGGTTCGATTCCCCGGTAACCACATAACAATACTGGGCGTGGAGACCCACACCCAGCAGCAACCAGTACCACATACCACAGTGCTGGGCGTGGTGGCTCACGCCTGTGGTTCCAGCACTCGGGAGGCAGAGGCAGGAGGATTGCTGTGATGTGAGTTTGAGGCTGAGCTCAGGGCCAGCCTGAACCACAAAGCGAGACCCTGTCTCAAAAAGAAAACCTTAAAAAAAAAAAAAAAAAAGTTCTCACTCATAAATATTGACTTATTCCTGTCACTGCCTAATTTTTCTGTTTCTGATTTCCTATCTTTTCCTCCTACATTACTGTTTACTTTACCTTCTATATACATTCTATTAGACCTTTTGTCATTGTTAGCTTCATTATTTCTTTTTTAAGTTGTCCTTCAGAACTTTTTGGAGTGTTTGGTGGTCAGGAATTTCTTTAGATGCTCCTTCTCATAAAAACATTTTTTATTTTTCCATCAAAAATTATTTTCCGGTACTGGGGATCAAACTCAGGACCTTATGCTTGCAGGCAGGTGTGACACCACTGATCTACATCCCTAGCTCATTTTCTATCAATTTTAAAAAATAGTTTTGCAGAATATATCAGCTTGGTTTTGAAATTGTTTTCTTTTAGGGTTTGAAACATTTTACTCCACATTTTCCTAGCCTTTAAAATTCATACTGAGAAGTTTCCTTAACTATAATGGATTTTCCTTGATGAGTGATTTTGTTGTTTTTCTCTAACCCCTTTTAAGATTCTGTTTTTGTGTTGGACTTCTGAGATTTTTCCTATGATGTGTCAGGGAGTAGTTCTTTTCTGATTGTGGCTCTTTGGGGATATATATGCCTCCCTTACCTACCAGTTCAATTCTTTTCCATCATTTAGAAAGTTTTCTGCTATTATTTCAGAAAAATAGTAACATTTTCCAGTGAACAGGGTCCTTATGCCATCTGTTTTGTCTTTATGCCATTTGTTTTTGCTCACTAATTCCAGTCAATCTTAAATCAGTCTTTTTTGTGTAATCTTAGGGCCAATTAGATCCAATTTTCATATCCTGTTGTTGTTTTCAAGATATTTCCGAGTATATGGACATCCACATTAGCCCTATCTTCCAGCTCTGATACTGTCCTCCCACTCTGATACTGTCCTCCCACTCTGATACTGTCCTCCCACTCTGATACTGCATATTTTTGACAGAATTTTTAATCTCCTGAATTTCTCTTTCTCTTTGGAGTCTTCTTGTAGTCTCTAATGCTTTCTGTGCTCATAAGTCGTGTTTTGGGGTTGTCTCGTTTAGCTCTGCTTGCTTTCTGTTAGTGTTCTGCAAACTTGCCGATTTTTGTGTATTGTGCCCAATATCTTGTTACTTATATCTTCTGTGAGCTTGCCAGATGCCTTATTGATCTGCTTTGTTATCTCTCTTTATATCATTTCAAATAATTCAGATCTGTGACTTTCAGTTTCCTCTCCCTACATCAGCTTCACAGAACTGGAAGTTTTGGCAGGCATTTTATTGGTTTATCTTCTCGTATTTCTATTTGTTTGTTTGTTTGTTGTTGTGGAGTGTTTTTGTTTTGTTTTGCTTTTTGAGACAGGATTTCGCTGTGTAGTTCAGGCTGGTCCTGAACTCAGCCTGAAACTCACAACAATCCTCCTTCCTCTGCCTCCCAAGTGCTAGGATTGCAGACGTGAGCCATCACACCCTGCATCGTGGTATGTGGTTACCTGCAATCAAACTCAAGATTTTACGCTTGCCATACAGACACTGAAACCACTGAGCTAAATCCCTGGCCCCTGTTTTTTGTTTGAAACTTACAAATTGATTGTTGTGAGAAGCTTTGTTACTGGTGTGGAGATCTCATTAGTTATTGTCTACTTTTCACTGTTGTCCTCTGGGCATGGCCTTTACCTCTGCTCCAAGATCCAACCACCTCCATATTGGAGTGGGAGATCACAGCATATCTGACCCAGTACTCATTTCTTCAAGGATGTATCACATTATATTGTTAATGACCCTAACACAATCTAGATATTGACATCCTGAGAAAACTGATTAATAGTTATGTCACATTGGCTAGAGTAATAAAATCAGCATCAATTATCACATCAAATAAAAACTGATCAATGAAAACCCCAAAGGACCAATCACTTAATCATAAAAAAGAGATCTATAATTGTGGTGTGACTTATGGTAAAATTATTGATCTATTATTGCCCTACAGGAAATATCTACTAAAGGGAACAACTTTACCTCATTAACAACAGAATAGTAGTCAACAGCAAAAAAGTTAACTAGCTTTCTGATGGATCATAAAGCCTAGTAGTTATACTAGTAAAAGTAGAGAGGGTGGGAACTAGAGTATGAAAAAGAAAAACTTGAAAAAATTAATCAGTGAGACATGAAAAGGAAGAGAGAAAGGTGATATGAAGTCCTACTGAGAAGTAGAAGAAAATAAGGTGAGAGAACAGTTACAGAAAATAACAAAAGAAGAAAAAGAAGAAAAAGACAAACAGCAAAATACAGAAAATAAAGATAAGCAAGAAGAGAAAAATTGAAAGAGAGAAAAGAAACTAAAAGATGAAAAAAAACAAAAGAAAAAACCCTAAGCCCCTGAAAAACCCAATGAAGGAAAAACACAAGTTATAAATGAGTGAAACAACAACAACAAAAAGTTAAATTTAAAAAAATTCCTGCGTTTTTGAATGAGTGGTATCTGCCCAAGATGTGCCGTCTTGGGATTTAGTCAGTCACAATTTTCTCCTCCAAGCTCTAGGCTGTGTGGGGTTTTGAGGCACCTTCCCTGCGCCAGAAGCCCTTCTGTGTGTTCACCCCAGACCGTAGTTACTGTGAGACAAGATGTGTCTGCTCCTGTTGGCAGATGGGAAATGTAATCAGCCCTCTGGTCTGTGCTGGATGTAGGCCATGCGGTGAGTGTTCAAGTTGACTGTTGTACAAAGTGGCAGTGGTCACAGAGCCCCATGGCCCCTTTTCTCCCCAGGCATTGTCCTCATCTGGGATCAGGGAGGTTGGTTAGTTCTTGCCTCGGCTGCCCCCTTCTAAGGGGAAGCAAAATGTAGAGCTGGCTTGCCTTGGTGGCTGGTCGTGCGCTCACATCATGGAGCCACTCCTCTGGCACAGGCTGCACCCTCGAAGTGGGGAGGGTCACTACTGTTCCGGTGTGGGCCTGCTTGCCTGAGAAGGAGGACAGTCAACATCTTTCCAGACCAAGCCTGCTTTGTCACATCAGCAGAGGGTCTCTGCTTGTGCGGCAGAGGCCTCCTTGCTATAGTTGGGGTGTTGAGCGTCTGGGAACAGCCTGCTCATCAGCGCTCATCCAGCGCAAGCCTCTCTGCTCACCTAGGAGTAGCATCCCTCACGGGGCAGGCCTGCTTGTTCCAGTTTGGGGAAGGGAAACGCGTACCCATGGCAACACTACCGTCAGAGGGTCAATAGTGGTTGTTTCACGGAGTTGGATGTGCTGGTTATTATCTCTTCCTGTGGGATTGATCCCTTAACCAATATGTAGTGACCTTCTTTGCCGCATCTGATCACTTTCACTTTGAGGTCACTGAGAACAGAATCACTACTGCTTGCTTACAGGCTCTCACTGCATGAAATATTGTCTTCCATCCTTTGATTTCTAGTATATGAAGTTCTTTTTGGATTAAGTATATTTCTTGTATCCAACCTACCATGGGGTTTTTTTTGTTGTTTTTTTTTTTAGGTTAGTGTTGTTTTGTTTTCTTGTTGTTGTTTTACCATTAGGTTTTGTTTTGTGATCCAGTCTCTGTCTTTGGGGAGTCGAGTTATTATTGACAGTTATGCATTCAGAGTTATTATCGAGTGTTATTACTTATTCCTGTCATTGTATTACTGTCCTGCTGACAAGCCCTTTTTTGTGTTTCCTGCTTCAGCTTTACTGCTCACCCTACTTTTTTGACATTTCTGGCTGCATTGTCTCTTCTAGGACAGCCTTGAGGATTTGTTGGAGCGATGATTCGGGGGCCATGGATTTCTTAAGGTGCTCTTTGTCATATAAACCTTATTTCTTCATCAGTTTTGGACGATAGTTTTGGAGGAGATATCAGGCTGGTTTGGAAGGTGTGTGATTTTAGCACCTGGACCACCATGCTCCATGCTGTCCTGGCCTGTAAGGTTTGTGTCGAGAAATCTGCTGTCAGACACTGGGTTTACATTCACAAGTGACTTGTTGCTTTTTTCTAACTACTTTTAAGATTTTTGTCCTTGTGTTGGACTTCTGAGGTTTTGACTGTAATGTATCACAGAGAAGGTCTTTTGCTGACCATGTCTTAGGGGTCTGTCAGTCTGACTTGTGTGATGAAATCTTCCCCATATTTGGAAAGTTTTCTGCTACTGTTTCTGGAAACATGATTTTTATGCCATTTGTGCTGCTTTCTGATTTTCTCTAACTCTAATTAATCTTGGATCAGTCTCCTTTGCTTCACCAAGATCTGACCAACTCCATTCATTTTGGGAGGTAAGATGCAGCACAGTTGGCCTGGCACTCACTCTGTTCTCAGGAAATGAGTTGCTGTACACCAAACCAGACAGTGGCACACAATCACCAGTTTATAGCAACAACTGTGCCCCTTGCAATAGCAACAAAATCTGCAACAAAAATAGAATCAAAGACACAATGGATATTGACATAGCATAAGAACCAATAAAAGCCACCACTATATCACCCGTTACAATAGAAGTAAGATCTGTAATTATAATATAGACACAAATACAAGCCAAATATTGAAATATAGTAAATAGGAACTAAATTCAAACATTAATACCATCAATAATCATATAAAAGAATTCAATAGTGATAGTATTGAGTCAACTAAAGATCTAAAGATTGACAAAGTTTGACGGTAGTACTAGTAAGGGTGGTGGGTGAGGAAGGGAGAAATGAGATGAAAAATAGATAAATGAAGGTGAGAAAAGTGAGATAATGATCCTATTAAAGAGTAAAAGAAAATTAATAGCATAGATAAATAGAATAACAGAGAAGAGAAAATAGGAAAATTTTAAAAACCCAATGAAGAAAAAATAAATGACCCCCCCTTCCCTTCGTGTTTTCGAGTGGTTTCTCTCGAGGGTCTGTAGTATTGGAATCCACTAGATATGTGGGAAGGTTAGTGTCTTATTTACTTTTCTCATAAAGGTTTGTTTTGGCTCACAGTTTGTGGAGGCTTCAATCTGCAATCGGCTGGCTCCAAGGCAGGGTGGCGGGCAGAGAACAGCTCACGGCAGGCAGCAGGTAGCAAAGCGGCAAGAGACGACCACAGCCCTTTCGTCCTTTATATCTCACCCAGGCCACTCAGGGTCGGCAGCACTCATACCTTGAACCCCAGTGCCCTCGACCCTAGCACTGCGCCATGAATGGATCCCAGTGTCACACACTCTAGACTCAGCCGAGTCTGGGGAAGCCCCACCTGTGACTGTGTGAGGCCGTGGGGGACAGCTAGACGCAGCCATAGGAGTCAGGAGTCACTACGAAGACCTTTTTTGTTTCCACCTGGTGTTCCTTTGTATGAATTCTGTGTTCCACCATCCCTTTCCTCCTGGGAATGATAATTTCCATCCCTGCCAGCCACTCCTCGTTTCCATGTCTCTTGTCGTGACTTTCCCTCTTAGCTTTCTGGCCTGTGGCTTCCTCTCCCAGCTTTAGAGGCCCTTCTGTCCATATACCCCAGGCTGTGGCAATGTCCGAGCCCAGGTACTTCCCTGATTACACTGGCAGAGGGAGAGAGCAAACCGACCACTGGGTGCTGTGTTTTGACGTGGGCAGAGGGTGGGGGTGGGTGAAGCAGGACTCTGGGTCTCGTGTCAGCCTTTCGGACTCAGTCCCCTCTTAAAGCCACTCGTAACCAGTCTGACCTCTCAGTTTGGAGGACAAGAGTCCTGTGTCCTTCCTGGCTTGAGTTTAAGCTTCTCAGGGGTCTGTGCCGAGGCCACACTTGTGTTCTTCTTTCACACATTCGCTGTGGTAGGTGACTCCAAGAAGCCGTAAGCGCGGTTGTTGTATAGCTCAGTCTTAAACAATGAACGCTTTTGCAGAATGATTTCTGATTAAACACTCTCACATATCGTGGGCACCGCCCTCGATTTCTTCAGTTCTAGCCTGCCATGTGGAAGGAGTTACTTTCAGATTAAAACCCCCATAGTTTCCAGTAGCTGGGAACAGCGCCGCCAGCTGTTCTCCCTGGAGCTGCCAACCCTCCACAAGAGTCTTAGACAAACTGATCTGTTTTTTTTTTTAATTTCAGTTTTTCAGACAGGGTTTCACTTTGTAGTTCAGGCTGGTCCTGAGCTCAGCCTGAAACTCAGCAATCCTCCTGCCTCTGCCTCCCCAGTGCTGGGATTGCAGGCGTGAGCCACCACGCCCAGCACTGTGGTATGTGGTTACCGGGGATCAAACCCAGGACCTTGCGCTTGCTCGCAAGGTAGGCACCGAAACCACTGAGCTAAATTCCCAGCCTACAAACTGATCTTTTAAAGACCAGAGTCTCATAGATAAGAATCCAGTCCCAACAAGATCAACGTGTTGAGAACAAGCTTACAACACATCAGTGTCCTTCCTCAGCCTGTCCGGAGAACCATATTCATGCTTTTACACTCCCAATTGTGCCAGCCCTGTTCACCGAAGAGACTGTTCTCTCCCCCATTGAAAGGTCTTGGCATCTTTGTCAAAAACCGAATGATCAGATCTAGGGTGGTTTATTCTGACTCGACTCTGGGCTGTATGTCTGTCATTAGCTCAACACCCTCTGGTAAGTTCGAAATCAACACATGTGACTCCTCTGACTTTGTGCCCTTTATTTTCCAAAATTGGTTCGAATATTCAGAGCCTTTTCAGATTCCACATAGATGGTAGGATGAGTTTTCCCACTCCTGAAAAGACTGAGATTTTGATAGGAATTCTCTAGAAGTCACACATCATTTGAGCAGATACATCATCTCCAAAATCCAGTATCCTAATCCATTAACACGACATCTTTCCATTTACTTTGGCCTCCTGAACTTTCCTTCAGCTATGTTTTAGTTTTTCAGTGTACAAGTCTCTCAGCTCCTTGAGTAAGTTCATTTCTAAATATCTCTTTGTTTTTTAAGTTATTGTAAATGGAATTGTTTTCTTATTTTCTTGTTTGGGTTACTGCTATTAGTATGTAAAAATACAACTGATTCTTTTGTCACGATTTTTGTATCTTGCAACTTTGTTAAATGGGCTTTTAGCTACAACATTTTAATGAGTTATTTATGGCTTTCTACTTGGAAGTTCATGTTATCAGAAATAATTTTACTTCTTCCTTTCTGGTTTAGTCCATCCGAGCTATTATAACAAAATACCATAAATGTATAAGCAATACAAATTCACTTCCCACAGCTATAGAGTCTGGGAAGTCTAAGATCAAGGCACAGCTGGGGAGGACCATTCTTCATAGTCTCACTGCCCCTGGTTCCCTTGTGGAAGAACGCAGAAGCTGCTGGGGGCGGGAGTCACTTTTTAACAGCATTAATCCTACCCTGAAGGCTCTGCGCTCATGGCCTAATTACCTCTTCAAATCCTAACCTCCTAATCTCATGACCAAGGGGATTGGGATTTTTACATATGAATTTGAGAAGAGTCAGACTAGAGCACTTTCCAGGTTGGATTTCTGGTTTTCCTCCCCGAGTTGCAGTGGTTAGAAATTCCAGGACTGGGGCCAGGGAGTTAGCTCAGTGGTTCCGGCACCTGTCTTGCAAGTACACGGCCCAAGGTTCGATTCCCCGGCAACCACATACAATACTGGGTGTGGAGACTCACCCTAGCAGCAATCAGTACCACGTACCACAGTGCCAGGCGTGGTGGCTCACGCCTGTAATCCCAACACTCGGGAGGCAGAGGCAGGAGGATTGCTGTGATGTGAGTTGGAGGCTGAGCTCAGGGCCAACCTGAACCACAAAGCGAGACCCTGTCTCAAAAAAAAAACCAACAAAAAAAGAAGGGTGTGAGAAGATGGGTGTTAATTCTTAAAACCTTTGCTGGAATTCACCTATGAAGCTATCTGGTCCTGTTGTCTTTTTCTTTTGGTAGGTTTTTTTATTACTAGTTCAACTTCCTTATGACTTGTTTTTAGCTTAATCAGATTTTTAAAAAATTCTTCCTGAGTTAGGTTTGGTAGCTCATGTGTTTCTAGGTATTTTTCCATTTCACCTTCCTTATCCAAGTTATTGACTTAGACCTGTTCACAATAAAGTTGATAATAATACTCATGTTTTTGTTGATAACTTAAGTAATTTAAGCCTTTTCTCTCTCTCTTTAAAATCTAGCTAAAGATTTGTCAATTTTGTTGAACATTTCAAAGAACCAACTTTTGGACTCCTTAATTTATCTCTATTGTTTTCTAATTTCTATTTTATCTATATTCGATTTTATGTTTTTTATTTCCTTCCTTCAGCTAGCTTTGGGTTTAACTTGGGATTTCTTAAAAATAGTCCCTAGGAGGTCTGGGGATTTAGCTCAGTGGTTCTGGCATCTGCCTGGCAAGCACCAGCTCCAGAGTTTGATGCCCAGTAACCACATACAACAATGCCAGGCATGATGCCTCACACCTGTATGCATAGCACTCGATAACCACATAGTGCTGGGGATGGTAGCTCACGACTGTAATCCCAGCACTCAGGAGGCAGAGGCAGGAAGATTGCTGAGAGTTACTGTATGCTGGCCTACATAGTGAGTTCAGGGCCAGTTTGAACTACAAAGCAAGACCTTGTCTCAAAAAAAAAAAAAAAATCAGTTCTTAGGAATAGTGTTTTTTTGAGACAGGGTCTCGCTTTGTAGTTCAGGCTGGCCCTGAGCTCAGCCTCAAACTCACATCACAGCAATCCTCCTGCCTCTGCCTCCCGAGTGCTGGGATGACAGGCGTGAGCCAGCACGCCCGGCACTGTGGTATGTGGTACTGGTTGCTGCTCCATTGGGGGGTGAGTCTCCATGCCCAGTATGGTATGTGGCTACCGGGGATCAAATCCGGGTCCTTGCGCTTGCAAGACAGGCGCCGGAACGACTGAGCCAAATCCCCGGCCCTCTTAGGAATAGTTTTGAATTCTTATTCCTATAATTGTACCAGAGTTTCCTGTTTCTTTGTATGCTGTGTAATACTTTGAAGGCCAGGCATTTGGAGCATTCAGTGTGGTAACCCTGGAAATCAGATCCCCCGTCTCCCTTGTTGACGTCTCCAGTCATCCACTTGTATTCTGATGATTTTTGCAACGCCTGGATTCTCTTGTGTGTGTGGTGACTAGCGTTTCTGTTCTGCTATTCTTGCAGTTAGCCTGTGACCTGAGAGATAATGACTTAAATGTATATATTTTAAAAAGCAGAAAAGCCAGCATATACATTTCTAAGTTTTCTGATAGCAGCTACTTCAGCTGAGGAGCCAGAAACAAA
>PVIR01044552.1:0-11126 GCA_004026965.1 Petromus typicus
GAGGCTGAGCTCAGGGCCAGCTTGAACCACAAAGCGAGACCCTGTCTCAAAAAAAAGATACTCATGTAGTAAACAAAACATGGTGTTCGTCCTTCTCATCTATCACAAAATACTAGAAACCCAATGACGTTACTTTAACAAAGAGCCAAATTTTCACTTATCTTCCAATCATCTATCCAACTCCTCCAATTATTATTCTGCTTTGTCCTTCTTTTCACCTCACCTTCTCCACTACGTCCACACCCTCACCCTATTTCTAGGTCTGCTTAAAGCCTGTAACCTCTCTTTTTATTTCATTGATTCCTTCATGTATTCATTTTTTAAAATACTGATTGGTTGATTGATATGTAACAGTCACTGATTAGGAGTTGAGGCCTAGACATTTATTTTTAAATGCAAAAAAACTAAGAGGGAAGATGAAGGAGGTGACAGAGCAGAGGAAACAGCAAAAACACCGTGGTAAACAGCAAGGCATCATCACATCCAGAGACGACAACACCAACAGTAAACCCTCCCGTAAACTATGCGTTGGTGTGATGACGTGTCCACACAGGCTCACAACTGTCACAAAGGCGCCACTCTTGTCCAATAATAAGGGAGACTTCGCATGTATGTGAACTCGGGGTATATGGGAAAGCTCCACACATAGCTTCTATTCAGTTTTCTTAGAACCTAAAAGTGCCCTGAAAAATAAATTATCTCAGAAAAAAAAAATCCTTCATGAACAAAATTATATGGGAAATTATAGAATGTTTACATATCTACACTGATTTATTTGCTTACTGATTTTGGAGGTAATGCGATTGAACTCAGAGAGTGCTGAACCCAATCCTCAGCCCTCTTCCTCATTAAGTTGCCCAAGCGACCTCAGAATTTATAATCCTTCTGCCTCAGCCTCCAGAATAGTTGAGATTATAAGCATGTGCCACCACACCTAGACCAAATTTTTCACTTCTTGATCTTCTCTTTTTTTTTTCTTTGTACGAGGATCAAACTCAGGACCTTGCACTTGCAAGGCATGCACCAGAACCACTGAGCTACATACTCAGCTCTTGATTTTATTTTGTTGTAACAGTAATCACTTAGAATGAAAATCTTGGTCTCAGTGACTAAGATTACTCCTTTGTTTTATCTGATAAATAGTAATTTTGGAAAATAATGCCAGTAGTATTAGTAATGATAGAAGTATTGAGTACAAAAATGAAATTTTGTGTTATCTCCCTTAAGCCTCATAACCACCCCATGTAATACTTTAACAGAGTTCACAGCTGCAGGAACCAAAGCACAGAAAACGTAACTGATGTGCCTAAAGAGGTGCATCTACTAAGTGGGGTCACCAGGCTGCAAACCTGGGCAGACTGAGCATCCTCACTCAGCCACGGTCTCCACAGCCAGATAGACAAGTCATGAGCAATTATTATCCACTGTTAGAAACTCAAGCTACTGTCCATTAAAGGCTATTAGTAATGCCTACACCAATAAATCATTGTATTGAGCCTTTATTCTAATTGATGAATTTACTAATTGCTCTTAACTCTGTATTTGTGCACTAAAGTCTCACTTTATAACATTAGATAAGTGTCACTTAATTTTTCTGAACTTGATTCCAGAAAATAAATTCATTCTCTTTACAGTGTATTAGACAAATTGTGAGGAACAGTTGGTCTGTTAAGGAGCCCGGAAGTTTATTAACAAATAGCCAGAAAACGGAAGATGTTGGGCTAGACCTGAGGAAGCACCACACGGTGTTCTTCTGCCCTCCAGAGGCCATTTGACTTCTAGCCCTGGCTACAGTTTCAAGTCCAACCTGACCCCAGGGCATCTGGGAGTCTAACTGATTCCAAAGCCATTCTACAATGTCCACTCTGTTCCAAAGCAGAACTCAAAAGCCACCTTCCACTCCCCCTCCCACCAAACCACCCCTTCTATGGCAAGTGTGTGCTCTGGACAAGAGCACTGTTGAGAACAGCAGTGTTGTCTCTGTAACTCAGCCTGGAACTGAGGTCTATACTAGAACAGTGATGGTTTCACTCTCCTATCATGTTTTCCATATCTGTTCCTGCTGATTCCTTTGCTTTTTTTTCTCACTAAACAGCAATTAGCCTGTGAACAGTCACTTGTAACTTAGTCACTTCCAGTTATAAAATAACCACACACTAGAATGTTTTGAGGTGCCCAACTCTCAGTATCATAAGAGCATGGGTTCCCCCACGGAGCCCGATGAAGGTCCTAGTGGCTCTTCCTCTTCCTTGCCCATTTTGTGAAGAAGACATCCACAGAGAGACAGAAACAAAGCAGACACTAGCCAAGGAAATAGCATCAGAGGTAGGATGAAGTGACTGGCAGGGTCAAGAAGAAGGCAGTCCGTGTGACTGGAAGATTGGTTACATCCAGGAGACTTCACAAATAACTAAGCTACTAAAGAGGAGAGACAGGCTTATCGGTGACTGAGAGGAACTTTACATATGAGCAGAGCAAGAAGACAGGGGTGTTAGATCGGAAGTGGAGATATTAACAGGGATTTATACTGAACAGGAGATAACCAAGGATGAAAGGATAATTAATGTAATACCTTAGTTACAAAGAGAGTACTAAGCACATAGATTTTGGATTGTAAATATCATCCTTCACTAAAGCCCCTTATTGCAATGACTAATTCCAGAGTTGGATGGAAAACAAGCTAAGAACATCTTATTGTAACACAAAATGCTCAAAGAATGATGGGAATATGTTCAAAGGAGGCAGATTGCAACCCGAGAGGATTCTCACTGGCCCAAACTGGACAATCCAAGCATCGTAAGAAATGGTAACAACACACCCTAATCCACTGGCTCCGATGAGAGTTCATGAGTTCACACTGATGTGAGTAAATCAGGCGAGTGCGTCTTAGCTTCCTGACCAACTCCAGGCCGCTGCGATGCTCAGTCAGGATGTCAGCGAGGCCTGCAGTTGTGCCCACCCCAGCGCAGCTGAATCTGCTTCCAAGCTCGGCAGTATACGTTGTCCTAGCTCTTGTTTTGGCACATAAGCCTCCGCAGAAGGCTGCCTCGGGGTGACGTGCTCCCCCAGGTGAGCAGTCCAGGGCACAAGGAGGATCAAGAATCCAAACAGAAGCCACTGTCCCTCTGTAACCTATTCTCAGAAGTGATATCCTTTCACTTTCGCCATATTCGCTTTATTACAAGCTGATCACGAGGCAATCCTCCTGCTTTAGCCTCCTGAGTGCTGGGATCGCAGCACTCAACAGAAGATGATTGCACAAGTCATAAATGGCAGGAGGCAAGGATCACTGGGGGCCACCTTCAAAGCGACATTCTACGCAACCTAAATGTGCATCAGTCACAGAAAGGGCAAAAAAATCAATGTCCATTTAATTCAGTGCAGCAAGCCAGACATAGTATACACAACTGTAACCCGGAATGTAGGCTGAGGCAGGAAAATAGCAAGTTCAAGACCAGCCTGGGCAATTTAGTGAGACCTTATCTCAAAATGAAACACAAAAGGGCTGGGGGTGTAACTCAATACTAGAGTTTCACTGGGTTCAATCTCTAGAATAAATAAATAAATAAATAGAATTTTATCTGCTTATAACAAGAAATGAATGAACCTCACAAGCACAATGTTGAAAAATACATGAAAGAAAATCACTAAGAATTATCAGAATTCACAATTATTAGAAACGTTAAAAGCTGGCAAAACAGGGGCCGGGGAGTTAGCTCAGTGGTTCCGGCGCCTGTCTTGCAAGCACAAGGGCCCGGGTTTGATTCCCCGGTAACCACATAACAATACTGGGTGTGGAGACCCACACCCAGCAGCAACCAGTACCACATACCACAGTGCCGGGCGTGGTGGCTCACGCCTGTAATCCCAGCACTCAGGAGGCAGAGGCAGGAGGATTGTGATGTGAGTTTGAGGCAGGGCCAGCCTGAACCACAAAGCGAGACCCTGTCTCAAAAAACCTAAAAAAAAAAAAAAAAAAAAGCTGGCAAAACAAGGATGTGAAAATAGAAGTCAGATGGTCACTGACCTTCATGGATGAAGAGGGTGACTCCTGGGAAGGGTGCTTTCCGAGCTGTGGGTAATGTTCCACATCTTGTTCTGAAACATTACGTGGGGGAGGGTCACAAAACTGTATCAAGCAGTACGCTGTTGTGTGTCAGTCCTCTAAGTACATGCTATGCTCTCTCAAAAAGCTCTTACATTAGCCAGGTGTGGTGGTACATTCCTGTAATCCCAACAAGAGATTGAGGCAGGCAGATTGCCTCAAGTGGAAAGCCAACCTGGGCTGCATAGTGAGTTCAAGGATAGTCTTAACTACGTAGCAAGAGCTCATCACAAAAAAAAATATTTTAGGGCCAGGGATTTAGCTCAGTGGTTCGGGCACCTGTCCTGCAAGTGCAAGGGCCTGGGTTCAATCCCGGTAACCACATACAACAATACTGGGTGTGGAGACTCACACCCACCAGCAATCAGTACCACATACCATAATGCTGGGTGTGATGGCTCACAGCTGTAATCCCAGCACTCAGGAGGCAGAGGCAGGAGGATTTCTGTGATATGAGTTTGAGGCTGAGCTCAGGGCTAGCCTGAACCACAAAGCAAGACCCTGTCTCAAACAAAAAAAAAAATTATTTTTAAGTTTTTATTTTTTAAAAGATTATTACTTCCAAAAAACTTCAGAACTGGATTTATCTGGTAGCTTTTAATTTTTAGTTTTGGGGGGTTTTTTGTTTTTGTTTTGAAATAAGGTCTGGCTATGTAGCTCAAGCTGTCCTTAAACTCACTATGTAGCCCTGGCTGGCCTCCAGCTCAAAGCAATCCTCGGGCCTCAGCCTCCTAAATCCTGGGATTACAGGTGTGTACCATCATACCAGGCTAGCTGTTAGCTTTGATGTACGGATTGCCACTCCCAGTTTGAAGCCAACATTAATATGGTAGTTGCCAAATGTGATTTTGTAATTCCATACTCCCTCTACATTTATTAGTTGGATTATGCTATATGAAGAAGCTCTTTCATTTTTCTCTGCCTTTACATTTTTATTCATTCATGTATATCTGCATGGACTTATGGGTCCCTGTTTTAATTGATAGGCCATTATATGTTAACAATCACTACTTTTTTTGCAGTGTTGAGACCCAAGGCCTCATACTTGCTAGGCAAGCAACTCAACCATTAAGCTACATCTCCAGCCCTGATTGATTCTGAGGAAGGTTGGGGGGAGGAATATAAGAGAATATGGAGAGGAAAGGAGGAGAAGGCTCTGAACATAAAGAGAAATCCTAGTACCTGAGTTTATAAACACCCACACTCTCCCCCCACTCTGTCTCTCTTCTTTCTCTCTGTCTCTCTCTGTCTCTCTCTCTCTGTGTCTCTCTCTGTCTCTCTGTCTCTCTCTCTCTGTCTGTGTGTGTGTGTGTGTCTCTGTTTCTCCATCACAGGGGCTGAGATATAAAGCCAGAGTGTTTTGTATGCTAGGCAAGGGCTCTACCAGTGAGCTACTCTGCTAGCCCAGCTGTCTTTTTTTAATTTGGTCCCAGGGATCAAACACAGGAGCTTATACTAAACTGCTGAGCTAAATCTTCACCACCCTGGTCAGTCTTTTTATTTCACCTACAGCCCCATGGTGTCAACTAACAATAAGAACTAGAAGTATACCTATAACTTCTACAAACAAATTCTTTCTTTCTTTCTTTCTCTCTCTCTCTCTTTCTTTCTTTCTTCTTTCTTTCTTTCTTTCTTTCTTTTTGAGACAGGGTCTCACTTTGTAGTTCAGGCTAGTCCTGAACTCACTATGTAGCCCAGGTTAGCCTCAAACTCAGAGGCAATCCTTCTGCCTCTGCCTTCCTAGTAGTGCTGGGATTACAGGTGTGAGTCATCATGCCTGGCATTGCAGTATGTGTTACCAGAGATCCAACTTGGGACTCTGTGCTTGCCAAGCAGACACCAAAACCACTAAACTAAATTCCCAGCCCTAGGTTTCTTATTCTTACTCAATCTTATAAGATGCTGACATTCTTCTCAAACAACAATGCAAGTTATTTCTGTTTTTTTTAACTCAGATTGGCTCCCACTATGTTGTCCAGACTGGCCTGGAACTCCTGTGCTCAAGCAATCCTCCTGCCTCAGCTTCTCAAGTGGCTAGGTTTATGGATGTACACCACCATCCTCAACTTATTTTCTGCATTTTGTAAAGATAGATAAAATCTCTAAGAACTGTCCTATTATTCAAGTATAGGTCATGTTAAATAACTCTTACATTTCAGAAGAGATAAAAACTTGTTCAATTACATTGGGTGGAGGTTTTTATGTAAACGTACTATGATTTATACTTAGGAATGACACTACCTTCAAAACTGTGAAAGTCAGAAATAAAATCAACACATGCCCTTAGGAAATGAAAAGTTAAAAGTTAGAAAAGAGAACTTGATGATAGCCTAAACAACTGGAATTCACTGTTAGAACGAGTTAATATATTTAAGATAATAGAAACTAGAAAGTTAAACTTGGAGAAAAGAGGGAATCAGTACCATATACCACAGTGCCGGGTGTGATGGCTCACGCCTGTAATCCCAGCATTCAGCAGGCAGAGGCAGGAGGACTGTTCTGAGTCCAGGCTGACACAGGACCAACCTGAACTACAAAGCAAGACCCTGTTTCAAAAAACACAAAAAAAGGACTGGATAAAACTCAGTAGGAAGATCCTGGGTTCAATCTCTAGTAAGATGGATAAGATAGAAGAAAAGAAGCAAGGAAGGAAGGAAGAGAGAGAAGGAGAGAAGAAGGGTGAAGAAAAGTATTTTGCACTGAGATGATAGGAAAGATGACTTGAGGACACCTCAAGAATGGGCCAGATGAGTTCAAGGCTAGCCTGGGCTACACAGTGCGTTCAAGGCCAGCCTGAATTAAAAAGCGAGACCTTATCTCAAAAAACTTAAAAAAAAAAAAAAAAAAAAGAATTGGCCAGAACCCACCATAGCTCAAGCATGCAAAAAAGTAAACTCTTTTAGAATACTCTGCTTTGAAAAGAGAGCCCAAGTCACCCTGCTTACTAAAGGCCACCCCGAGAAATATTTCCTTGCTTTCAGCCACACAGGACTCAGGGCTGCTGCTGCAGTGGTCCAGTGAGACCTAGCTACTGCTCAAGTTGGTAATAGACCTGACATCATTCACGTGATACTGATTTTATAGGTGTACAAAATTTAAGTTATATAGTCACTTCCATCCAGATTTCAGAAAACTTGAGAGGCCAAGAAATGTGGTACGAGGGGCTGGGGAGTTAGTTCAGTGGTTCCAGCACCTGTCTTGCAAGCGCAAGGGCTGGGTTCGATTTCCAGCAACCGCATACAATACGGGGCTTTGAGACTCACGCCCAGCAGCAACCAGTACCACATACCACAGTGCCGGGCGTGGTGGCTCACGCCTGTAATCCCAGCACTCAGGAGGCAGAGGCAGGAGGATTGCTGTGATGTGAGTTGGAGGCTGAGGTCAGGGTCAGCCTGAACTACAATGCGAGACCCTGTCTCAAAAAAAAAGAAATGTGGTACGACAAGGTCATAGTCATCAGCAGTCCAATTAGGCAATGCATGAAGCTGACAATCCAAAGAGACTCAGAGACACATCGTAACCAAGCTACTAAAAAAAGACAAATAAATCTTGAAAACAAGTCAGAAGCAACTCATCATGTACAAATGAACCTCAATAAGAATATCAACCATTTTCTCAGCAGAACTCTTAAACCCCACAAGGCAAGAGGATGGTACATTTAAAATGTTTACAGAAAGATAAAAAGTCAACCACAAGTTCTTTTTATAGCAAAACCATCTTTTAAAATAAAAAAAGACTAGGATGGAGCTCAGTAATGCAGCAACACAGAGAGACACATACCCACACAGGGGAAGTTAAGACATTCTCCGATGAATAAAAGCTGCAGGAGGGCCGGGTAGTTAGCTCAGTGGTTCTGGCGCCTGTCTTGCAAGCGCAAGGACCCGGGTAGTTAGGTCAGTGGTTCCGGCGCCTGTCTTGCAAGCGCAAGGACCCGGGTTCGATTCCCCGGTAACCACATAACAATACTGGGTGTGGAGACCCATGCCCAGCAGCAACCAGTACCACATACCACAGTGCCGGGCGTGGTGGCTCACGCCTGTAATCCCAGCACTCAGGAGGCAGAGGCAGGAGGATTGTGATGTGAGTTTGAGGCTGAGCTCAGGGCCAGCCTGAACCACAAAGAGAGACCCTGTCTCAAAAAACCTAAAAAAAAAAATTAAAAAAAAAATAAAAAGCTGGAGGAATTCATTATTACTAGATCTGTCCTACAAGAAAAAGTCAAAGGGAATCCTTCAGATTGAAATTAAAAGACACTAGACAGTAATTCAAAGCCATATAAGGATACAAAGATCTCTAATACAGCTAAATACATGAATAAATATAAAAGCCAGTAAGTATTACTATAATTTTGGTCTATGACTCCATTTTTTATTTTCTGCAGAATTTAGATCATAGATGTGTAAAAAGAATTATAAATTTGTTTTTGAGCCCACTATATAAAATGAATTGATGCTATCTAACAAAGTGCAAGTGAAGAGCTGTATAAGAGTTTTTGTACGAAGTTGAAGTTAATACCCATTCAAAATAGATTACTTTAAAAAAAACAAAACAAATAGATTGTTTTAATGTTTAGGATGTCATATGTCAGTACCATGGTAACCACAGAGAAAAAATTTTTTTTTATTTTTAAATATTATTATTTTTGCCAATAATGGTACCACACACCTGTAATCCCAGCATTCAAGTGGCTGAAGCAAGAGAACTGCTGAGTCCAAGGCTAGTCTGGACTACACAGTAAGACCCTGTCTTAAAAAAACAAAACAAAATAAAATAAATGCTAATTATTTTCTATTATACACACTTAAAACTGTGGCCTCTTATATATGTTTTACTTATGTTCTACAAATACTGATGTGTTCATTTTCATTCATTTCATAACTTCAAAATATTTTTAATCTTCTCTTTAAATTTCTTTTTTGACTATAGTTTAGCCAGAAATGTGTTGATTTCTAAATATTTATCCATTTTCTAGATACTTTTGGTGATTTCTACTTAATTCTCTGTGATCAGAGAACATACTGCATACAGTGTCAGTCCTTTAAATCTAAGGCGTTTTATGGCCAGCATGTGAATGCACTCAAAGCGGAAGTTTAGTCTGTAGTTTTAGAGTGCAGAGTTTTATAAATGCCAACTAGATCAAATTGATTGATAACATCATTGAACTCTTCCACGTCCTTCCTGACTTTCTATCAATTACTGAAAGAGGAAGGTTAAATCTGCAAGTGTACTTGTGGGCTGTTTACTTTTTCTTTCAACTTCTAGATTTTTACACTTCTGTTTCTTAGCCAGGCATGGCGGCACATGCCTATATTCCCAGTACGTGGGAGACTGAGGCAGGAGGATCAGTACAAATTCAAGGCCAGCTTGGACTATATAGTATGACCCTATCTCCAAAAAAAAAAATTTTTTTTTTTTTTTTTGCTTCATGTATCTTTTAATTCTGCTAGGTGAACTTTGGGACTATGATTTTACGATAAACTGGCCCTTTCTTTTATTTTTTTTTAGGTTTTTTGAGACAGGGTCTCACTTTGTAGTTCAGGCTGGCCCTGAGCTCAGCCTCCAACTCACATCACAGCAATCCTCCTGCCTCTGCCTCCCGAGTGCTGGGATTACAGGCGTGAGCCACCACGCCCGGCACTGTGGTATGTGGTACTGGTTGCTGCTGGGTGTGGGTCTCTACATCCAGTATTGTTATGTGGTTACCGGGAATCAACCTGGGCCCTTGAGCTTGCAAAACAGGCGCCAGAACCACTGAGCTAACTCTCCAGCCCAAACTGGCCCTTTTTAAATTGTGAGATGTCTCTCATTATCTTCTAATAGTGTTTGTCTTTAATATTGCTTCCTTATTATTATTGTTTTAAGAATATATCAATGTATCCTTTTACCTTTAATCTATCTGTGTTTATTCACTTAAAGGAGATTCTACAGCAACCCTATAGCCAGGTTTTGCTTTTTCGGGGAGGGAGGTGGGGGGACAAGATCTCACTGTGCAGTTCAGGCTGGACTTGAACTCACTATTTAGCCCAGGCTTCTCTCAAACTTGCAATGACCTTCCTGCCTCAGCCTCCAGAGTGCTAGGATTACGAGTGTGTGCCACCACCCCTAGTTTAGGTCTTGTTCTTTTGTCCAGCCTAGTAATCTCTGTACTTTACAGTGTTTGGATAATTTTGTTTAATATGATTATTCAGATGGTTGAATTTAAGTCTGCCAAATTACTATATCCTTAAATATGCTATATTCTATTGTCCTATCTGGTCTCTGTTCTTTTTCCTCTTTACCTTTCTGTCTGTCTGTCTGTCTATTTGTTTGTTGTGGTAATGGTGGTAGTGGTGATAATAGTAGAGACTGAATCCAAGACTTTTATGTGAGCTACATGCCCAGTCCTTTTTCTTAATTTTGAGATAGTGCCTCCCTAAGTTTCCCAGGCTGGGCTCAAATTTGCCATCCTCCTGCCTCAGACTCCTAAAGAGCTAGAAATATAGGCATGTGCCACTGTACTCAGCTTTACCTTCTTTCTTTCTCTTGTATTGGTTAATATTTTCATTATTCCTTGTGGGGTCCCCTGAGGCTAAACAACTCCGGCTCCATAAAGGAAGTGCAAGGCTGCACGTACACAGGTACACAGCGGGCCCCTCTGGGCCACAGTGATTAAGGGAAAACAGAGACAAAGACTGCCCCCTATAAGACTGGTTTGGGGCGGTTGAGAACAGGAAGTGGGGCTGTATATAAGTGCTGAGAGTGCTGGCAATAAAGGCTTCTCCACCGATTCGTCTCCACGTGATGACCCCCGCCCGTGGTTCACTGCCACATGAGTAGCCCTCGGAACAGGACCCGACAATTCTTTTTTTTTTTTTTTTTTTTTTGTCTTCTACCAGCTTCCTGGGTACAACTATCTTCTACCACCCTGATCGTGCCTGATCTCATCAGATTGAAGGCTACGTTGGAAAACAATTCTGCCTCATCTTCTCCATGTGACATTCATTGTGAACTAAAAAAGAGGGCTTAGTACAGTGGTCTGCCA
>PVIR01044553.1:0-11150 GCA_004026965.1 Petromus typicus
AAGAAGTAAGAGCAGCTAAGAAGCATATGAAGAAATGCTCAACATCATTAGTCATTCGAGAGATGCAGATGAAAACAACATTGAGATTTCATCTCACTCCACATAGAATGGCTGCCATTTCAGAATCAGCCAACGGCAAATGTTGGCGAGGCTGCGGAGAAGAAGGAACCCTTCTCCACTGTTGGTGGGACTGTAAACTTGTACAACCCCTGTGGAGATCAGTTTGGAGAATCCTCAAAAAGCTAGGGTTGATGGTCCCATTTGACCCGGCCATTGCCCTGCTAGGTATATACACACAAGAATTTAAAAATGTAGTCTTAATGTTAGGAGAATCCAGGAAAACCAGGCTTCACTGTAGCAAACTTCTTCTTTTGATTGATTGTTAGCCGAGGGCCTCATACTCCTAAACCATTTATTTTTCTATTCTGCATCAGATTATTTTTTATCTTTATTGGTACATTATATATACACATCATGCATCAGATTTAAATAGTTTTTTTTTTGTGTGTGTGTGTGTGTGAGAGAGAGAGAGAGAGAGAGAGAGAGAGAATAAAGAGAATAAGGAGGTAGTGCTGAGGCCAGTCCTGTGAACATTTCTTTAGTTTTGCAGGATGCACAGCCCAGGTGATAAATGTGGGCTCATGTCAGAGAGAGGTTTCTAGGGTATGTGAAACTTCCCAGACTTGGGCAAGAGGCCCTTTAACATTTCCTCACCCCAATGTGAACAACTGTATCTTTCTCCCTGAAGACCCTCAACTTATGACCTGATGCGAGTATCCCTGCCCTGTACATGCCCAGGGACAGAGATCTGGCACCTGTGTGTAGGGCTGCAAGGATACCAGAGACAATGACTCTCACAGAGGTAAGAAAAGATGCACCATGGTTGTGTGGGCTGTACAGCCATGCCAGCCACCCACGCTAGGGAGAGAGTTCAGTGCAGAAACACGTCTGAGATAAAGTGAGCAGTCATGGGTAATCACTTTCTATATTAGTTTGTCCACATAGCACAACTTTCAAAGTCCTGAAATATGATCCACAGGTAGAATAACCATTGGATATTTGATACTGTGTCTCAACTCTCTCTCTCTTTCTCTCTGTCTTTCTCTTTATCTGTCTATCTGTCTCTCTGTCTCTTTCTCTCTCACACACAAACACACACACACACATCGCACACATACAAAGGGATGCACTTCTTGTCCTTAATTTGTCTCTTGGGTCTCTCAGTTTTCCTTTTCAGTTCTGTTCCATTTTGTCAGAAATGATGATTGAGGCTCGGTAAATTGATTTCCTGGCCTCCAGTGGGTAGTGAGTAGCCTCCTACTGAAACCGGAACATCCCCTGGGCAATCAAGTGTTAAATAGGGTCACGGTGTCCTACTGAACCACACTCCAATTAGAGGTATCATATGTCAGCCAGTGAGAACAACAGGAGAGGGACTTTTCCCTTCTCCCCAAGTCTAAAAGGAGGACAGAGACAGGGGAGAAAGAGAGTTGTACAAAGTGATAGGAGTTGAACAAAGTGAAAATAGCTGTGTTTTATCAAAGTTTTCATGATTCAAATATGAAATAATACTTTAGTATTCAAACTTGTGTTATAATTTTTAATTTAAATATTTATTGGTACATTATGAATACACATCAATATCACATTCAACATTTAGAGTTTGTACAAGAATATGACATGACTTAATTCTCATTTTCCCCCTTTTCCCCCTCCCCTCACCCCTCACCCCCATATACATAATCTTATTTACTTTTTTCTTTATTACTGTCATATTGTTTTTCTCCTCATTATTTACCCCTATACCCTCTTTTCTTTTAAATCTTTTCTATTTCACAATATCAACTAAACATACTGCAACTCATTTACAACTTCATTTTCTCATACCAGAAAAAAGATACAATATTTACACATCTGTGACCTATTTATTTCACATATGAGAATGTCCTCAAGGTATGTCCATTTGAGCATGAATGACTCCATCTATCATTTTTAAGGCAGAGTAATACTCCATTCTATAAAAGAAACACATCTTCTTTATCCAGTCTCCAGTTGATGGACATTTGGGTTGTTTCCAAGATTTAGCAATCACTGTGATATGAATCTTTTCATTCTTTTGTGTATACACCTAGCAGATTGATGGCCAGGTCAATAGGACCTCCAATCCTAGCGTTTTGAAGAATCTCCACACTGATTTCCACAGAGGTTGTAAGAGTCCACATTCCCCCCAACAGTGGAAAAGGGTTCTTACTTCTCGGAAGCCTCACCAACATTTGTTGCTGGCTAATTCTGAAATAGCAGTTATTCTTTGTGGGATGAGATGAAATCTCAGTGTTGTTTTCATCTGCATCTCTCAAATGACCAATGATGCTGAGCATTTCTTCATATGCTTCTTAGCTGCTCTTACTTCTTCCTTTGAAAATTATCTGTTCATTTCTTATGTGCATTTTTTGAATTGGGTCTTTAAATTTGGGTGGGCTGATTTTTTTAAGTATTATAATTTTTGATGGCTCATCTTTCTCTAACACACACACATGAACATATTTGAATTTTACAGCTACATTCCGGGTTTTCTGTTTGGACCCTGGTGAACACAATATATAATACATTAAGGCAATTTGGATGATGAACAGGATGAGACAAGGGACACAAGAAAACAGAAAAGACAAAGGGACAATCTGACCAGATCTCTGCATTCTATAGCTATGATGCCTGATTCTAATTCTTAACTCTTTTCTTTCAAGGAAGTTTACAAGTTCACTATCATTTAAGCAAGGAAGAAACCCGTGTTTTCACCGTCGATGTAGAGAACTTTGCCAACAGAAGGATGCACCACTTGTGGATTAACCGAGAAGGAAGAGAGTTTACTATTCAGGTACCATGCTTTCAGTCATTCCACTCAGCCTCTGTCAAGCCTTTCTGATCTTTTGTGCCCACGCCAAGAGTAGACCAAGTGTTTCAGATGTAGAAATGTGTATGTAGCATTTGGGCTCAGTTTTGGACAACGAGCAGAGCCTCCCTCCCCTGCCCGAGCAGCCTGTGGCACATTGGGCCTTGATAGATCCACAGATTCTCAAGCCTCCTGCCATCACATGTACTTCCTCAGAAGTTGTGAGACCTGAAGGCAGTAGGTGATTTCAGTGCCTGCTCAGTGTGATGCTGCCTGAACTGAGGAAGCCACATAGGCAGAGAGGAATTCCCAGTAGGCAGTACCAGGGCTGTGGGGGATGTGGGTACAGGCACAGAGAGGGCTGAAGAGGGGACAGGTCATATCTACACTTCAACACTCACTTCCTAGGGGAGCTGCTAAGTGGAGGAGGGAGAGGAGGGCCTCAAGGAGAGGCTTCAGGTGAGCACAAGTGGGGCTTTCTGAAGTTGGAAGCCTATGGTCAAACTCCTAGACACCTCAGTGGTCTCTTTATAAGGGTCAGACAGCAGAAGAGGCCTGACTGAAATGGAGATCAGATAGGGCCTGGATATCCTTTTCAAAGGAAAAGTTGGAGGGAGCCCTTTAATTTGCTTAGCAATCCCTACCTCTTCTCCTTCCTGGCTATCTAAAGTTCTCCCTCTCTAAAACAACTGCACTTCCATCTGTATTCTTAGAAAATGACATCTCTTTTGTTTGTTTTAAGAAATGTAGCATTAATAAGGAATTATCTATGCAGCCAGCAGCACATTCCCCAACTGCCCACATCTCTGTCCTCAGGCACGCTTTCCCCATTACTGACTGCACAGTTCATAGTCCTTGCTGAGTCCTGATCTGTCTCCTCTGGGTCAGATCCCAGGCCCCACTCACAAAGGCTTCCCCTACATCCTACTTTTCCCCCTCTGTTTTACTATTTTTTTCAGTTCTATTAACTAGCCTCACAAAGCACAAAACAAGCAATTATTTCACACATTAACAACAGAAGAAAATAAGCATACAAAAATTTCTTTGGATCAAGGGAGGAAATCTGGTTTTTACTAGATTTTATTTATTGTCCATCTTCTCCCACATTTTAGGCCCAAATCCTGAAAATGCTATTTATATACTTGGTTTCCAAATTATCCTTCTTTTTCCTTGTAACCACACCAATAAGATTTTCTGTGTGGCAGCAACACCCTACTTCTTAAACATCGTGGTGTTGCCCTGTAGATTGTGGTCAAGGCCATCTTCCCTTGATTGTCTTCTCAGTGACAGCTGACACTGTCATGGTGCCCTGTTCTTGAACTTGACTTGGTGGCATTTCCTGGAGGATATCGCTCATGTCATGCTAAGAGTACAGATGGAAGTGCAGTTGTCTTAGAGAGGAAGAACTTTTAAATACCCTTTTCTCTTTCTGTTAGTGGTTAATCTGATCTCTCTTGGCGGTCACTCTTCATGTCCCCAGAGTCTACCACTGAAGTGCAGTAGGGTTTCCTCTTTGGATGCCTTGTCTTCTGTGCCCAGCAGTTCGGATTTTTGTCAGTTTTCTTTATTGCAGAATTGCAGAATCCCCATGTTAGCAATGATTGGCTAACATACAATAGCCATTCCACAAATATTTGTGAACTAGAGGATGAATTCCACGCTGCTTAAGATACTATGCTCAAAAGATGGAACTGTACTATGGAGAGGGAGGGGAAGCACTGGCTGTTAGGCATGCACATCATATGGTGTGGTTCTCAATTCCACGGTGTCCCTGTGATCAGTGCATGGAAGACATGAAGCACAGGCAGGAATCCATTACAGAATGATCCTCAGTGAGTGCAGCATGGCAAGCTGTGGGGAGAAGGACTAGAAAGTGGATAGTGCATTGGAACCACTCGGTTAGAGAAGATGAGAGAAGTCAGCAATGACAGTTATCACAATGGAATGGACACTCATGCATGGTGGTCAGTCGTATAGTACAAATAATGCCCAGGTCATCAGAATTTCATGGTCTTACTTCTAGCAGTTGCTCTAGGAATACACAGGGAGAAAACTTTGAGCACATTTGGGTTGGGGCCGAAGGAAGGATGACAGGAATGGGGCCTGACTTCCCCCAATGGGGCTTCGACTGAGAAAAGTGGGGAGGGTTCTGGTGCACATTCGTGGGTGTGACTCCTGCTCCCTGAGTTAGACTTCTTGTCATTGTTTCCATAATGAAAAAATAATACAAATAGGAAAACAAAAGAGCAATAAAATGCATTTCCCAACCTCCATCTCAGAAACCTCCATCATTAACTTATAGTCAGTGATGCACATTTGTCAGATGAGCAGATACTCTAACTGATTGTGAAAGAAGTAAAAGAAAGAGGCAGAATTTAGTTTTGAACATTCATTGGCCAGGAACAAGCTATGTTCATCTTCCCAATTCTATTCTCCCTGTCCTAGAACTAGAATAAACTCTCCAGTGCAGATAGGAAACAGCAGGTTATTAACACATCTCCACCCCAACTCACACCCTGAAGAAAATGTCTCAGGTAAAGAGATAGGGAGTCAGGTATTCTCCATCCAAGACAAGAGACTCATCTTTCTGACATGAGTCTATTTGTCTAATGGTATGTCTGCATACATCCATCTATCTGTCTCTCTATTATCTAGCTCTGTGTCTACATAGTCATTAACACAGCTAGACTAAATCAGTCCTCAGAGCTTGTGTGAAAGAATATAGCTAAAAGTCCAATAATAGAAAGACATCTAAGGCTTGCTTAAGAAATAATTTGTATCTCATTCCTTCATTTTATCATCCATTTAACAACTTTCCAATGTCACTGAAAAATCTATATTCACAGGTGTAGTAAGTTTCTGTAAGCCAGTCTGCAAACCTGGGACATGCTAAAGGCATAAAGAGTACAGTGTCTCCCTTACCACTTGACCTATTGTAATTACAGACAAAAGCAGTACAAAAAATAACATAGCTAAATGGGAATGGAAGAAAGTTATACACATCTTGCTGACTACTTCAGTGATTTCTTAGCTAATACTTTAAATGTAAAATCTTAAAATACTCTTTGTGTAATCCTTCATTTTACACCCACTCTATACATGGGCTGAATTCTTCAAACAGGCAGCCTGACAGGTGCTAACCTGAAGCTACACAACAGGTGCTACGCTGAAACAGTACTGGAATCCAGGGGGCTCTGTCTGTGTCCCAGCTGGTGCCCAGGCTCTGAGATACTTCCTGTCCTTCAGCAGTCTCAAGATTCCCTAAAGTCATCTTCCTTCCTCTTCCAACTTTGCAGACATTGATTTTGCTGAAATCTTTTCTCCCTTGACTACTGATCTGGTCAAAATGTTAAAAACTAAGCAAGTTCTCACCATGTAGAATCTAAGACAGGAATGATTCTTGTACTGGGATGATGAGGTCTTCCATGCATGGCACTTGTCTAGGGAGCACTTGGGCTGATCTTGTGGAGCCTGTGGAGCAGTGAAGAGCAGGAGAATCTTAGCTCCAACTCCACTCACACAAACTCTGCTTACTCTTCCCTTGGTAGTGTATCCCCATTTATTTCTGCCTTTCTTGCCAGGCAAGAAGCCTGAAGGGGGGCATCTTGTCCCTTGGTGGAGAATGTGGCTTCAGAGAGGTGGTTAGAGGAGCTAGTCAGGAATTCTGGCAGACACCAAAGAAAGCTTGCCTGGTGCTAGATCTAAACTCAACTGATGAGAACTAAATAGATGAAGGATGGGGGACCAGGCTACCAAAGACCTGTTGTACCTAGAGGTGTAGAAACTACCGCCTCCTGCTGCTACTGTGGACCCAATCTTAGAAGCCCTCCAGACAGGAGGGGAATCAATACAAACTGTTCATATACTCACTCAACAATCTTCTCCAGTCACTGTTTCTGACAAAAAAAATATGTTTACATAAAGATGATTGTGCCCTCAAGAGCCAATAGTTTAGGACAAAGTAAGAAGGACGAAGGGGAGGAAGGGTAGGCAGAGGGGAAGGAGGGAGAGAGAGGTTATCCTAATGCAGGAGCTTACTTGCAAGGTAGATAAGAAGTCCAGAAGAGTGAGGGCTGAGTAGGGGGACAGGGTGAAGAAGTCTAATAACTTAAGATGTGTCATTTACATGTACTAAATGTCCAAAATAATTGTGATTTATGACATTATCTATAATAAGTGTTATAAAATGATAATAACAATAAGAAAGATAACAATAACTACCACAATAATAATGATAATAAGAGTGAAAATGAAGGAAGAGGATCTAGACACGTAGGGAGAGAGGTAGATGGTAAGGGGAAGGAAACAAAAAGAATCCGGTTGTATTACGTGCCTGAGCCTACTCCCTAAAATTAGCATTAACTTCAGGTATCACAAACATGCACCAATATGATCTAAAAGGAGTGGAGAAAAGAGCCAGCTGTCATCTGAACAAAGTCAGTGAAGACTTTCAGAAGGAGTGGGTCAGAGTGCCCTTAAACTAGCACCTGGCATGCCATAGATATTCAATTGCTTATCAAATATCTATTATAGTGATTTAGGAATAAAATAAAAGTTCTCCCAGTGCTCAAACATCTAGGGAAGCATGACAAGCAGACCCAGTATCATGTGCTGGGTGAGCCATGTGACAAGGGCAAGGCTTTGGTGGAGCACTGTGTCCTGAGTCAAGTTGTTCATCTCTTTGACATCAGTTTCACCATCTGTGCTACTATTAACATATAATATAGTTTAAATAAATTAACAACATATTAATAATAATAATAATATGATCAAGAATAGTATCTAATGGACAAGGATTTAGATCAGTGGTTATGGCACCTGCCTTGCAAGTGCAAGGGCCCAGATTTGATCCCTGGTAACCTCGGGGGAGGTTGAGAGTTACAGGTAACTGTCTCCAGGCCTCTCCTCCCTAGAGCCAAAAGTTTGTTGAACTGAAATATTCTTGCCCAGGTATCCCTCGGTCCACACTCAAGTCAGACCAGGTCAAAATTCCCGAGACAAGAACAGTGGTGGCCCTGTGGACTAAAGGGGAGAAGGCAGGTCAGGAATCTGTGTCTTTTTCCTGTTGGTATTCATCCTGGGCAGCAGTTCCAGCCCAGGTTTCAGCTATTTATTTGTTTGTAACAAAGAATTTGGTGAGGAAATCTCCACAGAGAGATAAATACCTGTCAAAAGCCACGTAGAATTTCCCAGGGAGAAAAATGCCCGTGAAAGCCCTTATTTCACAATGCTGAAAGACATGAGTATTTTACGTGGGTTGTGGAGAATTAGCCACTTTTCTACATCTCTTGAGAAAAAAAATCCCAGAGCGAAGTCTACACTTTGTGCATTTCTGCAAATGCTTCCAGATGGGAATTGCTAGTATCCTGTACTCAAGGACTTTGGCTAATAGGCCTGTGTTTTTGTTTGTTTGTTTGTTTGCTTGTTTTTTCTTCTGGCAGATGGACCAGCAACTCCAGCTAAGTTATAACTTCTCACCGGAAGTTGAGTTCAGGACCATAAGATCCCTCATCCTGGGCAAAGTCACAGGTCTGTTGCTGTAGTCAATACTTTTCCATGTGATTTGTTAAAATAAATGAACAATTGATAGAGGATTGAAATATATTGTAATAGAGGTTGGTTTTTTGTTTGTTTGCTACTAGAAGTGTTATACATTTTTACTTTCTATATTATGATATTTATTAAGTACATATAAGATGGAAAATTTTATATTTTCTTGATGAATTCAACATATTCACCGTACTTAATGATGCCCTTTAATAATGTCTTCTTGATGTGTAATTGATTTTATCTATCATAATACAGCTAGCACCTGTTGGCTTTGCTTTGCTTGAAGTTTTGCTTTACTCATGCTTTCTTCTCTATCTTTCTTTTACTCTTAAACCTTCTGTATTATCTCGTGAAGAGCACACATCTGACTCGTGATGTTGTTCTCACTTTGGTTATTTCTGTTTTTTATGTAGCCACGTGCCACTCCTTTCACATTTTGGTAGCACTGATCCAGTTTTGCTTGTTTTTGCCTTCTCATTTTTAGTTCCCAAAGATTCATGTGATTCTATTATGTACTTTGTTTCTCCACCACCATACAAAGGAAAACCTTAAAAACATTACATGTTTTACACAGGATTGAATTTAACATAAGATGCTAGTTTCTTAACAAAATTGTTATAGTACTTATGGCATGAGTTCTTATCTCGGCCTTGAGATGACTTTCTAAGCACATTGCCGTACATTGGTGGAGGATCACTGGGAAGCTACTTATTACTTATTAGTATTACCCAAGAGTCCAGGGCCCAAGATGGCCTCAGTAGGACAGCTCAGCTCCCAAAGGCACAAGACCACTGAGTGATGGCTGCAGCATGTGCCTTATATACAACAGATTTCTGCCAGACTATGGAAAGAGTTGAAGTTAAGAAAATGAGCCCTACTACCCTTGTATTTTAGATATATAAAGGAGAGATATTTTGCGGAACATAATATGAAGCTTAACCACAGTATGTCTAGAAAATGTCAGTGTTCATTTCTCAAGCAGCAGTTGAATGAACCAATCAATAGTAACAGGCCTTTGGACTGACTTTTGTTTATCTCTAACCCCCATTCTTCTTCCTAATAATAATAAGAGTTGCTATTTTTGTTAGGTACCCTTTATTTGATTTACTAACATAGCCAGTAGCTTTTTGTTTCCCATTCCTTTATCTCAGCCTTTTCTACTTTCTACCAGATTCAATTTTCTTGTTTCCAAATCAAATGTTTTTTTCCTGTGTGAAGGGCTCTTGACTGTCAATTTTTTAGCTGATAAAAGATCTTTCTTCACCTCCATTCTTGAAAGATACTTTTGTTTAACATTCAACTCAACACTGAGGAATCCAGTTTGTTGGGCCAGTGGGCACTGGTTCGAACTGAGGCCAAAAGACATCTTTCCCTCATCGCTTGGTGAAGCCATCACAGGAGCGTGAAACATTCCATTTCAGGAGTCCTCACCCTGGGAAATCAGAATTGCTGCCCATCCTGGCACTGCACTGCCCTTTCCATGTAAGAGCCACCTCCAAACGCTGCCTGGCACATCACTGTCACTTAGCTCTCGTCCTCTGCCCTGGTGGCTGTTACTGAAAAACCTCTGATCAATCCATCCCACTATTTTCAAAGTGTGCTGACCACCCCCAATTCACTTCCTGTGACTGCATTTAAGCTCATCTAATTATGTTTGATCTTTTGTGAGTTTTGTAATGAGTCTTTGGCTGTATACTTCCTCTTTTGTTATCTCATCTGATATTTTTATGTTCTCTGAAGGTCATCATAATTTCATACATTTATGTATCCAGCTACGTGCCACTCCTTTCACATTTTGGTAGTACTAATCCATAGGTATTATTCTTCTATTTATTATTTCTCAAAAAATTTAATACACCAATTACTTTATCCACATTTTTACTCAATAGTTTTAGATTTCAACTGGATAAATCTTACACTCTGTAATTCTAAACTTATATTTCTTGTTTTCTTTTCATAATATTTTTATTCTGTCACAGTAGTTTTCATTCTGATCAATTTATTTGATTCTATTCTACCTCCACTAGTTTTGTTTGTTTGTTTGTTTCTTGTTGTTGTTGTTGTTGTTTGAGACAGGGTCTCACTTTGTAGTTCAGGCTGGCCCGGAGCTCAGCCTCCAACTCACGTCACAGCAATCCTCTTGCCTCTGCCTCCTGAACTGCTGGGATGACAAGTGTGAGCCACCACACCTGGCACTGTGGTATGTGGTGCTGATTGCTGCTGGGTCTGAGTCTCCACACCCAGTATGGTGTGTGGTTACTGAGGATCGAACCCGGGCCCTTGTGCTTGCAAGACAGGCACAGGAACCACTGAGCTAAATCATTGGCCCTCCACTAATTCTTAATATGCCTAATCCTTTTAATCATATCCAATGACTTACTTTTGATTGATAATGCTTTCTTTTGATTTCTAAAAGTAACTGTTATTTTGCAAGTCTGTTCATTTCACATTTGTTTTTATCTTTCTTTTTTTTAAAATTATCTTTATTGGTACATTAAATATACACATCACAATTGCACTCCATAATGGGGATTTGTACCAGTATAAGACACAACTTAATTCTCATTTTTTCCCATAGCCCCACCCACCCTACCACCCCCCCATATATATAAAATTTGTTTCCTTACTTTTTTGTTACAATCTCAACATTGTCCCCTTTCACCTTATTTTACATTGAGCATTTTCTATTTCACAATATATAACATACAAT
>PVIR01044554.1:0-11179 GCA_004026965.1 Petromus typicus
TTCTTGTTAGTGTGCTCATTTCCCAGTATGTTCATTTCAAATAATATGCCAGAAGTTTCTGTGATTGAATCATTATTAGAAGGTTTAATGATAGATAATTACTTTCAGGAAATTGTGACTCATGAGATTTCTTACTTTTGTGAAAATGTTAAGTAAGCAGTGGCTGTTGCCATTAACTGTGCATATATTTTTTTGTCTTGTAATATGCAGAGTTATCTCAGGGGATATGAACCAGCTTAGGGTTTTACAGACTGTTGCTTGGATGCACTTTGGTGCTTAGCAACATTTGGAAAATAGCGTCTGAGGGGAGAAAGGAACACTTCTGGAGCTCTCAATGGTGAGAGGAAAATTGCAGGAATAGAAATGGATAGATATTGTAGGAGAATATGAAGTGGAAAGTTATTGGGAAATTTTAGAGAAATTAAAAATAAATATTAGATGTTTGCATCCCATTTGATGTTTTTAGTTATTAAATAAAATTAAAAGAGAAACTAGAAATTATCTGAAAAGGTATCTGAAGCCCAGATTGCTAGTTTTGCCTCTTTATTGGAAGAGGATAAGTCCCTATGACGGATTAAGAAGTTTTAAAGAAAATTACAGACCTGACATGTTACTCGGCTTATAGTATTAGCATAAATATTTTCATATGAACCAAGTATGAGTACTTGACAGTCCAAGAAATGAATGATTTGGGATTGTTATATTTGATGTATGATATTGATCACTGTACCTTTAAGAATTTGTTTATAATTAGTTCTATAATCTTAAACCTTTTCGAATATAATTAGATTAATGCTTACTAGGATCACAGCACCTCTCTATTAATATCTGTGGTGTCTGGCTCAATTCTTACGCTTTCTCTAATTTTTAAGAAAAATAGGTAAGAATTAACCTCTTTGAACTTATTTTTTTTAAAGAACAACAAAAGCTTTTTTAATGATAGGAGAGTGAGGAATAGAAAGGAAAGCAATTCATCCAGTTTAGAGATTGCTAGTTTGTATTTTTTAAGCATTCACTTCTGTTTTAAGTAGTGAACATATGTTCCTTTGCCTTTGGATGATACTTTGAATATATAATAGATCACTTATTCTTTATCCTAATTTACTTAACCCAATTTCATTCAGAACCCAGCATCATTAACTCACAGCTTTTGAATCCTCAGGTAGAGCAGTCTTAGGAAGACATACTTTTTTCTAGATTCCAGCTAGGACTAATTATTCCAGCTGGGTATGAAAAAGCCTAAGCACAGTCTGCTTATCATTGTGTACATTACATTTTGAGAGCCCTCTAAGAGACCAAAAGGAGAAAACCAAATGACAGGGTATATTACTTTAGCCAACTTCAATACTTCTTGAAATAAAAAATGTTGAGATCAACATGCTTTTAGTGAGGAAAAAATAAATTCTTATGTTTGTTCTTGCTCTAAAGCTGGCAGATATGTAGAGTGTAGAATTTATTAGTGATGAAAGTTCATGGATAAAAATGTTCAAGGAATAAAAGTCAGTGATATTCTTCTTAGCAACCTAAGACTGTCAAGGAATGTCTTTGAAAAAAAGATATGTACCAAAATCCTATCTTAACTATTATATTTACTCTTATATGCAATTTATATCGGTGCATTATATCTACTAGTAACCATTTTTCAGTATCAGTATTTGTGAACTGTTTTTAAGAACCTCTTGTAAAATCTTAAGCAAGATACTATCTATGGCATACATTGTACTAGAAGCCTTAATTGGGCTCATAAAAGAAGTTCAGTAGACTTTACCTGTAAACTTACAGCTAATAGGAGAGTGCAGTGTTGCTAAACATGTACCAGCAACACCAGCAGAGCATATTATAAAATAAAATCCTCTTTCCAAGTATAAATCTGAGAATTTTTGACTGTCAGAGTGATACCACAAGTGGAAAATTCCACAGCTGGCCTCTTGTAATGGAGTCCCCCTGAAAATATAGGTACAATAAAAACACTGAATAATGTTCAGTTCGAGTATATGTGAAACATAAGGGAATTTCTTGTTTGGACTTGGATCCTATCCCCAAGATATCCCATGTATGTTTTCAAAATCTGAACGACTTCCAGTCCCAGACATTTTGTTTTATTTTTATTTTTATTTTCTGTTTCTTTGAGACAAGGTCTCACTTTTGTAGTTCAGGCTGGCCCTGAGCTCAGGCTGGAACTCACAGCAGTCATCCTGCCTCTGCCTCCCAAGTGCTGGGATTACAGGGGTGAGCCATCATGCCTGGCACTGTGGTATGCGTTTCTGATTGCTGGCGAGTGTCTCCACACCCAGCGTTGCTGCATGTGGTTACCGGGTATTGAACCCCGGGCCCTTGCACTTGCAAGGCAGGCACTGGATCCACTGAGATAAATCCCCAGCCTGGTCCCTAGCATTTGAAATAAAGGATACTCAACCTCTGTAAGAAGGAGTTGTGTATTAGGAATATGTTAGAATTAAATTGAGTCTTTCATGATGTGTATTATAAATATATTTATCAGTTTACCATTTGTATTTTAACTTCAGTTATTGTGAGGTTTTCCCTATGTTGAAATGGCTAAATTTGGTGTAAATTTGTCAATCTTGTCATCTCACTTCTGACCTCTGTTTCACATTTGGAAGGTTTTTCTTATATCAGTATGAGAAATTTTCTCCATTGTTTACCTCTCTAATAAATCTGTGGTTTTTGTTGTTATATTTGTATCTCATCCATTTAGAGTTAATTCAGGGGTGCAGGCGAAGATTGGGCTCCAGCTGTTTTTGCAAGTCATATAGCCAGTTATTTGAGGGCCATGCATTTCCTAACTTTCTATCAATAATCTGAATTGCTACTTTTATTGTAATCAGTATTTTCCTTGTTCTTTTTTTTAAACCTAACTAGGAGAAATTTTCCATACATATTTGGTGATTTCTTCTAATGGGGGGGTTATTTTTAATATTGTATATAACTAAGGTCTGATTTTCTCTTAACACATACCTTGGAGTTTGAAGATGTAGCTCAGTGGTAAAGCATGTACTTTGCATGGATGAGGCCGTAGATTCAGTCCCCAGTACCAAAATAAACAACTGTCTGCTGATTTTGATGTATAAGTGCTTTTAATTTTAATATCTTAGTTTGTATCCGTAGTATCCCAAATTTATTAAATTATTTAAAAACAGCACGTCAGCATTATTTAGATTTTCAAAATACACGGTTTGCAAATAATTGTTTTAACTCCTTATCAACTTTAATATCTGTTTTTACTGTGCTGGTTATTGTACTTTACAAAGTATACAAGAAAAGTTATAGGAATATACATCTTTGAATAATCCTGATTACATTTGAGAAGTATTATTCATGCTTGTTTTGTTAGGGTGTTGAATTTTATGAAATATCTTCGCAACATTATGCCAATTATTTTTTACAGTTTTTCACTTTTGATCTATTAATGAGATGAATTATACTTCTGGGTTTCTTAATATTGCATCTTCCTTGCCTTCCTGGAATTACACACTTGATTATGATGTATTCCTTTCATATTTGAAAGTATTAATGTATTGAACTTTATTAATATGTTTAATATTAGGGTGTTCGAGTGTTTCAGGGGAGAGTTTTTTAT
Source organism: Petromus typicus (assembly GCA_004026965.1). Lineage (NCBI taxonomy): Eukaryota > Metazoa > Chordata > Mammalia > Rodentia > Petromuridae > Petromus > Petromus typicus. The sequence goes on from PVIR01044554.1 coordinate 3,599, forward strand.
CAGTATTTCTGTTGGACCCTGGTTTTTTTGGGTTTGGTTTGGTGATTTCCTGTGCTGTTTTGTGTGGTTCTGTCCCTTTTATATACTAGAATCCTTGTTTTCTTTCATTATTATCCACTGAAGGAGTTTAAATCTGGTTTAAATTTAGAAGAATTATTTTATGAGTGTAACCAGTGTGTTTTTAGGGAAACTCACTTCCTGCCTTTTTTTTTTCCTTTGGAAATTACCTTTTTAAAATTATTTTGTTTCTGTAGTTAATTTTGTTCTCTTATTGTATTTTCTTAGGAAACTATCATATTCATCTTACATCTTTGTGCAGAACTGAACATTATATGTCTCAGGGCTATATCAGTTTATTTTTTACCTTTAGCTAAGGCCTTGTAGGCATTTCTTAATTTCCTTGTTTGTTCAGTGAGTTTTCATTGTTGATTACATTATCTAATGATACTTCTTTATTTTTCCTTAAGAAGGAGCTCCTGGATTAATTTCTTAGTTCTATAATTTTTGTTTTTTAGATGGCACTACTTTAACTTCTTTAGTATTGACTTAATTTTTCAGTTAGTATATCTTTTATTTCTTACAGTTTTCACATTAGAACTATTGATGTTCTGTTTTTGTTTTTGTTTTTGTTTTTAATAATTCTTGTTCTCGATTCCAAATCCTATACATTGTTACCTAGATTTCTGCTTCATTTGGGTTGTATTCTTACTACATAGTTTTTCCCTTTCATATTTAGTTTGAGGTACTCTTCATTTAAAAAAAAGTTACTGAGTTAGAAACTTTGTTTTTTATAAAAAATATTTAATAGGCATTCTCTTTTTAGTGTTTCAGATCTTTTGACTATTAGAAAAGGTGACAAAATGATATAGTATGCTTAAACTAAATGTTTTTCTTCTCCCTTACCCTCCTTTTTGTTAATTATAGCATGTTTCCATTGCCGACGTTAACATTCTGGCCTGTCTACTCGGAGTTCCCATGCTTCTTTCAGTCTAGGGCTTTTGATTAGTGGAATCGACAGAATAGAGTTTTTTCTTTACAGTGAGAGCTGTATTTTAAGCAGAAGAGCCACCTTCCACATATGGAAGGTACAGATGCTCACCCTCAATCTCTTTGCTGGATTTTGTTTTGTTTTGTTTGTTCAGCTTTATCCTCTGAATTTATAGCATTTTTCAGTGCTGAGGGTTTTTTTTTTTTTTAATATGTTTTAAAAGGCATTACTGCTTTGATATTTGAATGATAGACTAAGTCAGAAATCCTTGAGTTCCGTTTTATTTTCTTGAGGACACTGGAGCCATTGCTCCCACTTTTTAGCATGGGCTGTTTCCCGTGTTTTAGCTTGGGCCAGTCTGGTTTGTCTCTTCATGTACTTTTCCTGGATTATGCAGAGAGGCCTTTGAAATCTAGTAGTTTACTGGAAAATTTTGGTGAGGTTTTTCGGAGGGGAATGGAAAATGGCAGAAATATAAATGTGTCTATAAGATTCGCTTTCTTTATGAAACAAAGAAGATGAAAAAAAAAAGTTGTGTGAATCTGTAAATCAGATTGTGATTCTGTTTGAAGAACACCTATGTTCTTCAGTGAGTCAGCCCAAAGTATATTTTATTAAAAGTCAGATTTTGCTTTATTGTCACAATATACCTCCATGTTTTTCTTACACACTGGCAAACTCTCAGCCAGTTCTTGTTTTTTTCTCCAGTGCTTTACAGCACTGAAGACTGATTTTGTAATTCTAAAGTCTGTGGTTAAAAACTACACAATTCTATAAAATAGTGAACTATCTATATGTGGAAGAAAGCTCTTTTGTTTAAGAGACAGATCACTTTAAAGAAGAAAAATGTGCTTTTACTGTTAATTCCACTTTGATTAGAATCTGCATGGTACAAATTAATACTAATCACCCTAGAGCAGTGGTAGAGAACCCATGGGGTGTGTGCTGTTTTTCTTTTAAGACAAAATATGTTAATGTGTGATTTGTTTTTCTAAACTAAAATCTCAGTATTCAGATTGAATTGTAGCATTGGCACTTTGAGATAAATTAAGTTGGTTTTGGGTTGTAGCTTGAGCACTCATCTCTAAAAGGTTTGCCATAACTGCTCTAGGGGTTAAAACTAAATGGGGATACTTGACTAAAATCTGTTCAATGATTTATATTTGCTGCCTTGAGATTATTTAAACAAATATAGAACAAAATCTTGCTTTGAAATAGTATGATATTGGCGGAGTTAAGGAATTTTTTTCTTCCTTTCTTCAGGGCTTACATAGGGTTATAATAAAGAAACAAATCACTCTAAATTTCTAAGTTTTACTCATTTTTAGTTTTTAGCATTTAAACTTTTTAAATTTTGGTTTTCCTCTGTGTTCAGGTATATGTCTCGAGTCCACGGTATGCATCCAAAGGAGACCACCCGTCAGCTGAGCTTAGCTGTGAAAGATGGTCTTATTGTTGAAACTCTAACAGTGGGCTGCAAAGGTTCCAAAGCTGGTATTGAACAAGAAGGATATTGGTTGCCAGGAGATGAGATTGTAAGTATATTTTATTTGTTAATTTAGGAATATGGACTTACAGTTTTTGAATTTTAGATGCAACTTATAGAAGTTCCTTTTCAGAAATCTTAACAGTTTTCATTTTAGCAATTTTATTAACCTTAAGGCTCATTATTGGTAGAATGAATACCTTTCTTACTGATTCTTCAGGCAAAAACCTTCATTTAACTAAGAATCTGGTTTTTTATCTATGTCATCATTATTCTAAAAAAAAGTAAAACAAAAGCTCCTTTAATGTGCACACAAGTAAGGGATTCCTAAATGTTTTCTTCAGGAAATATTCTGAAAAATTGTTCAGTATAGGTCACTGTTGTTACTCTCTAAACCCACTGAAAGGGAGAGACTCTCATGGAACTTATCTTACTTCAGGGTGGATGGTATCAGATCCTGAAGCCACATTTCAGTATTTTTATTGCAGAGTACAGATTATCTCGAGTTTTTGAGACTCCTGGCCAGTGTCTTTATAAATGATGATTATAGATTTTGTATATTAGAAGAGGAATCAAATAAAAAAGAACGTCTTCATTTTTTTTACATAGTTCTAGTTAGGAGACTTTTAAAAAAATATGATACTAGGGATTGAACTTAAGCTAGATAAGCATTCTACAAGTGAAATAATGCTCAGCTTTTCTTTTTGAGGCGAGGCCTTGCGAAGTTGCCCAGGTTGGTTTTGTTCTTGTGATCCTCTTTTCTCAGCTTCCTAAGCAGCTGGGATTATGGACATGTAATTCTACTGTACCTGGCATTTGATTCCTGTTTTTAAGTCAAAATATCTTAATCTTTGACATCTTTTCATTATATGACTTTATATATACTGTGTATATGACTTTATACATGAAGTGTATCTTAATGTAAAGACTGATTTCATGTATAATATCCCTATATTTATATCTTATTTTATATGATATTTTAATAAGTTGATTAGAAGTATGGCACTTTTATGGAGGAATATCATTTAAAGTGATAAGTTGTCTTCTTTTTTTTTTTTTGGAGGCAGGGTCATGTTTTGTAGTTCAGGCTGGTCCTGAGCTCACTGTGTAGCCCAAGCAAGCCTTGAACTTACAGCAATCCTCCTGAGTTCTGGGATTAGAGGCGTGAGCCACCAGTCAGACACTGTGCTGTGTAGTGCTGATTGCTGGTGGGTGTGAGTCACCATGCCCAGCATTATGCGTGTATTCAGTTTGGTTACCAGGGATGAATTTGGGACCCTGTGCTTGCAAGGCAGATGCTGGAACCACTGATTCTCCAGCCCTTAAAGTGATAAGTTTTATAAACTAGAGATGATAAGAGAGTAGTAGAAGAAAGCTTCTTAGAGAAGGGAAAAGGGATTGCAGGGGAAGGAGGCAAGAGAGGTGGGGTCAAAGTGAAATCATAAAAATTATTTCAAGGTAGAAAATTTTGCCAAAATCTTTGTGTTTATTTCCTTTTTTGGCTCTGCAGCAGATAGGGTACCAGACACTCTTAAGTAGACAGTTGTGAGAGCAATAAACTAATCAACACAGTTTCAGTGGGGAACTGGTTTCCAAAAGTAGCTATAAGTTATAAACTTACAAAAATTGTTCAGATTTAACAGTTTTTATCAATTCAATTTGTGGTTCAAAGCCATAGGAAAGAAAATTCATGTTTTTTAAACAGAAAAACATAGAAAAATACTCTTAATTTGCACTGGTGTTTTTTTATATTGGAGGTGTTCTTGAAAATATTTATTTTAGAAGTTTTTTTTTTTTTTTTTTAATTGTGATTCCTTACAGAAAATAAAGCATTGTTGCTAGTCTTATCTGGGTGAGCCAGGTAAGATAATGCATGCCTGTAATCCCAGTGCTTAGGAGGGTGAGGGTGGAAGATTGCAAGTTCCAGGCTGCCCTGTGCTATACATAGTAAGTTTAAGTTGGCCTGGGCTACGTAATGAGACCCTGTCTTAAAGAAAAAAAAATAAACAAGATACCTGCATATTATATACTCAAAATAAGCTACATAATACAGAATTTTTTATTACAAACCCCTGGGAAACTTACAAATTTAGTATACACAGCTATAGAGGTAATTTCTGAAATTTACATAATAATTAAGTAGTAATAAGTATAATTTATTCCACAGGATTTTAGTTTGTGGATCATGTGTATATTTTTTCAGAGAAGTAAATTTATTTCTCTTTACTATTTTAGATTTCTGCTTGTCCATGTACTTTCTTTTTTCTCAAATTGAAGTTTCTTTGTTCAGTTTAATTCAACAAGCAGTTACCTTATTATTATATGTTCATCATATTAGGTTCTATACTCAGTTTTTTACTTTCGTGTGTTCTTATTGCATGTATTTATAGCATCATCTTTTCTTTTTTCTTTTTTCTAGATGAAATCTTATGTTTATCAAACAACCAGTATACAGGTTTAATTCTGTTCTTGTTCACAAAAATTTTTATATTAAGTATGTATGTATAATATAAGCACAACTGAATATCAGAACTATGCCTAGATTACAAAATATGTAAATATTTAAAAATCACCGATAACGTACTATATAGGAAGAGGTAAGGTCTTATATGTTATAATAATGAGGGTTTTTATTGCTGTCTCATACACTTATGTTTTTGGAAGTCTCTAAACTTTCTTGTCTCTAGCTATAATATGGGCATATTCTCTTTTATTTGCTTAAGGATTAAATAAAATTATCTACAAAAGCATATAAATATAGATAGAAGTAGCACTTTTGACTAGTGAGTAAGTATGCTAAATGAAGAAATATGCTTAATGGTGATTATTATAAAGCACAGTAACTAGTTAATAATAATTATTATATATTTCAAAGTGGCTATAAGAATGGATTTTAAGTGTTCTTAGAACACTTAAATAATTAAATATTCTAAGTAATTAGCCTGATTAGATCATTCAACACTGTATCAAAATATCACATTATACCACACACACACACACACACACACACACACACACACACACACACACACACACCTATTACTTATCAATAAAAAGTAAAGTAAAACTTTAAAATGCTTAACACAAGGACATACCTAGAGCAGAAGCAGCTAGGGCAAAGTCACCAAGGCCAATTCTCTTGGGTTCTTTTTACTTTACTTAAACGTCTTAAATTTTTTTTTTCTTTAGAGCATCAAATCTCTTTTTACACAAAGTAATGAGATGTGTATGGATGTGCCTCATGCCTCCCCAGTTGCCTCATAACACTAGACAGACACATCACTGTGTCACCTTGACACAGCACAAGCATCTCCCACCACCAGCCTGGTGTAGTGTATTGGGTGTGTGGCCTGTGTGTGATGGCTGGGCCCATGCAGTGAACTGTACAAGCATCATTCACATCACAGACATTGTACATTTGTATGTTAGCTTAACAGTTTGCTAGCATTGCCAGTAAAGTTTATTTTAATAAAATGAGTATACAACAAGGGAATCTTGGGGAGGGGCAATGTTTTCTTGTTTACACAAAGTCATGTTGTTGGCTAGAGACCGTTCTGACATGACAGCATTGGCTCTGGAAGCCTCCAATACAGTCTCCCACTGTGTGTATGGTATGAATCACTTTGAGATCCCTCAGAACGTGTTTGTAAACTCAAAGATGTGTTATTATTCATCTTCTTGAATTTCTGAAAGTCAAGTTGATATACATGGAAAGGAAAGGAAGACATAAGATATTTTAGTTATTTAAAAAATACTTCATTCAAATTTAAAGATGTGTTTTACTCAGTTCTGTCATTTAAAAAATGTAGTAATGCTCTTCTTCTTCTCCTTTTACCTATAAAAATAGTAGTAGCATCAGAAATGGAGAAAACTTTTATTTCTCTCAGTCCCTCCCACATTCCTGTGACACTTTGTATAGGAGAGTCTGGTTTCTACTTTTCTGCAAAGTCAAGAGTATAGTTTTCTCTCTGCCACATGACTATAGTCAGTGGAACTTAAAAGTGAAAGAATTTTTAAAAAGTGAAAGAATTTATTGGTGTCACATTTTTATTCCACCTCTGATGCCTTTTTTCTTTTAAAAATTTGAAATTTAAAGATTAGCATATCTTGAACATTATTTTTATTATGTCCACTAACCATTTGAATTTAAAACATAGCTATGACATTTTATTTGTATTTTAAGCCTATACATTACAAATGAAAGGCAGAGGCTCCTGTGGAACCGAAATTCCTCTACTAGATGGAAATGATTTCTAAATGTTTTGTGAAGCTGATCTCAAACACCATTTTACTATTATGGTACAATCAGTAGGAGATACAACCATCTTCATGGTGATATCCATGGGAGATGGTAGAATAAAAAAATAATTATTAAAAATGACCTTGTTGGGCCGGGGAGTTAGCTCAGTGGTTCCTGCGCCTGTCTTGCAAGCACAAGGACCTGGGTTCGATTCCCTGGCAACCACGTACAATACTGGGTGTGGAGACTCACACCCAGCAGCAATCAGTACCACATACCACAGTGCGAGGCGTGGTGGCTCACGCCTGTAATCCCAGCCCTCGGGAGGCAGAGGCAGGAGGATTGCTGTGATGAGAGTTTGAGGCTGAGCTCGGAGCCAGCCTGAACTACAAAGCGAGACCCTGACTCAAAAAAAACAAAACAAAACAAAAAAAATGACATTGTGCCAATTTTATCTGTTTTGCTTCAATATGTCAAAAGAATGTGTACTGGCCAGGTCCAGGGTTTCACTCTGTAATTCAGGATGACCTTGAACTCACTGTGTGGCTCAAACTGGCCTTGAACTTGAGGTGACCCTGCTGTCTGCCTCTTGTGCCACCACACCCACCCAGTCAGATTTTTAGAGGCAAACTTGCTCAACCTGGAATATACTCTTGTAAAATTTTTATGGTAATCTCAAATTTCCAGACCAATGTATCACTAAAATTCACTCACAGGTCCAAATAATTCATGTAAAAGTATCTTCATAGCTTTTGAAATTATAATGTTAAGCCAGTAGACCAGGAGTTTTGTGATGTCTGATCATTCAGTGTTTTGTTCTATCAAGACTTTTTTCTTTGATATTTTTTTTTTAAAGAAATGGGGAAT
>PVIR01044555.1:0-11012 GCA_004026965.1 Petromus typicus
GAGGATTTAGCTCAGTGGTTCCAGCGTCTGCCTGGCAAGTGCACAGTCCTGAGTTCAATCCCTGGTACCACATATCACAATGCTGGGCATGGCGACTCACATCTGTAATCCCAGTACTATGGAGGCAGAGGCAGGAGGATTGCTCTGAGATCGAGGCCAGCCTGGGCTACATAATGAGTTTAGGACCAGCCTCAACTACAAAGCAAAACCCAGTCTCAAACACTTAAAAAAAAAAAAAAAATCAACCTTAAAGCCGGACAAATTTGACCAATTATTTCAGTGCTCTGGAAACAAATCTGCGGCACTAATGCTTGAAAAACTGTTATACTTGAGATAAGAACACTGAGACTCTGCCTTGGCCCACAGGGCAGCTCTGCGCTGGAGACAAACCCTGAAAGCTGGCCGCTTCTTCATCAGACAGGCTCCAACGATCAGAAGTGGGGGGCCACACCTTCATCCAGGGACACTGTCAATGGAAGTGACTCTTTCACGTTGGCCAAAAGGAAGAACCAAGAGTAGCTCTATAGCTTGTGTCTACAGTCCACACAGAGATAAAGACAGGCACATTCACACAGAGGAAAATAAATCGCTGCGAATCAGATTTCTGGCCAACCCCTAGGACTGTGCACAAGAGATGTAAAAGGACCTGGACAAAACTGCAATCCAGGCAAACTGGAAAATGATGGAAACCACCCTGTTTGGGAATTGCAAGGTCAAAATTGACCAGGCCTTCCTGCCTGCAGACGAACTTTGGACTGGACTCTTGTCTTCATCTCTGGTAGAAACAGGGACTCAATGGTCCCACATGCTGTGATGCTTCAGGGCAGAGCTGCAACAGATCTCTCGCTTCTCAAGGACTATTGCTGACACCTGCCTTGCCCCGAGGGATCCTCATCTACATAACTTCTCTAGGACTATTGTTGGTGTGTCCCTGCCTTTCAGCATTTTATTTTAGAATGTAGACAGTAACAGGCGTGGTAGGCTGGGTCCCGAGTCCTTGCCACCCAGAGTAGCATGGATCAGGCCCAAACTCAGTTTCTCTAAGTCTCATTTCTACCTAATTATTAATTATTTCGCCATGTGTCGTGAACTCATAGAAGACCAGAACTTAGTGAAAAGTTGTAGTTACGTTCCCTTCCCCTGTTTATCACAGGAAAACAGCCAGAACTTTAAAAATGCCCATTCCTAAGCCCACCGAAAGATCCACTGGTAACAGGGAAGACTTGCTGGCTCTTGGTATCTGACACAGCCTCTACCCATCCACTGGCTAACTAGTACGACGGACATATGGTAACCCTGAAAGCCTGATTTTAAAATAAGAACTTAAACAACATCCCAGCACTCTAGGAGGCTGGACAGGAGCATGGTAAGTTAAAGCGTTGCCTGGGGAACTCTTTAAGACTTTTATTCTAAAATGAAAAATAAAACTGAAGGCTCAATGTGGAGGCACAGGATTCAATTTCCAGTACCACCACCAAAAATAACTACAACAGTAATCATAATGATATATTTTTTTAAAGTAGGAAGATGACAAATACAAACAATTAAGTATGAATCCAAAGATAAAAATGAATGCAAAGTAGTCTGTAAGTGATACAAAACGAAATGTACTTTCAATAAAAGAACCATTAGAAATCTCTGCTAAAAAGAAAAATTACAATAATTTTTCTAAAGGATCTTATTTGTTTTAAAAATGAAGGGCCAAGACTTTAGCTCAATGGTTCTGGTGCCTGCCTGGCAAGGGCAAGGTCTTGCATTCAATCCCCAGTAACCACACACTCCATTCTGGGTGTGGTGGCTCAGGCCTGTAATCCCAGCACTCAGAAGGCAGACACAGGAGGATTGTCATGAGTTCGAGGCTGGCCTGGGCTACAATAGTGAGATTGGGACTGGCCTGAACTACAAAGTAAGTTCCTGACTCAAAAAAAAAAAAGTCCTGATAATATGAAAAACCTTCTTTGGAACTATTTCTAACACTTTTCTCTGAGATTTAAATTCAAGACAATTTAGAAATTTATCAAGAAATGAGAGGCATTTATTTTTTATTAAAGTGATTTTTATTTCTCTTATTACAATTCATATAATATAAATAAATCAGTTTGTTACTAGTAGATAAGTGTTACTAATAAAGTATAAAAACCCTTGAGCCTCTAGCATTCTTTCATATGAACCTGACTACTGATTGTTCTAATTTCTTTAGGCTCTTTTCATTTCAGTGGAGTATAATTTCATTGTGAAACATGTAAACGATGACGTGAAATATAAAGATATAGTTAGTGTCTAACAAGCTGGAGCAGCTTATGCATGAGATTAATGACTACATTTTGCTCTGATGGAGAGAATAATAATAATAAAGAAGTAGAAAACTCTGAAAAATAAAACATCTTTTATGTAACTGTCCAATGTGTATTATAAAATCTGTATCTTCATTCCATTCCTTCTAGTTTATCCTGGTTTTCCTCTTTAGGTCAGTTCCCTTAAGGTCCCTGCAACCTGGCCTTGCTGTCCGTCTTCCCTCCCTCCGCTGCCGCCATGAGCTTGCCACCCGTCCCCCGCCACAGCCTGCTCTCCGGCAAGGCCGTCATCCTGGGAAACTGCAGTGAGTTCGTGGGTGATCCTGCAGCACCCTTCCTCTCAGCTCACCGGCGTGCCTCCAAAACGACCTCCTCCCCCACCCACCATGCCATCTGCTTCTTTAGTTTTCTGGTATCACAACTGACTCAAACCCAAGTTTACTGTTTCAAACATCCCGTGCTCTAACTGTAACTTCCTATCTTTCTACATGGCTCTCCAACCGCTCTATGAGTACTCTAATGTGTACAGGGAAGCACATCTCTAACCCACTGACCGTCTTCATTTGCCACCAGCTCCTTTGGTTTCCTAGCTTGTAATCACACTCCAGCAACCTGACCCTTTCTTGCTACTTTGTTCTACAAGTTACCCAAGTCCAAGCAGAACACAAAAAAAACTCAGGAAAGGTCATTCTTAATTACATAAAAAGCTCAGGATAATAAGAAAAGTAGTAAAATCTCAGCGGAAAAATAATCAAACTTTTCATAAAAGGGAACACCAATTACTCTACATCAAAATTAATCTATTATTAGCAAACTTAAAATTCCAGTAATCAAAGCCAGCCAGGGTCCAATGAATCTGCCATTTTTATACACTACTGACATAAACTTGTACATTTCACTTTTCTTTTTGAGACAGGGTCTCACTTTGCAGTTCAGGGTGGCCCTGAACTCACTATGTAGCCCAGGAAAGCCTCGAACTCACAGCAGTTCTCTTGACTCTGCCTCCCAAGTGTTGGAATTACAAGCATGAGCCATCATGCCCAGCATCATGGAATGTGGTATTGACTGCTGGTGGACATGAGTCACCCCTAGGATGGAACTCAGGACCTTGTGCTTAGCAAGGCAGGCGCCAGAACCACTGAGCTAAATCCCTGGCCCACCTTGTACATTTCTGAAAAGCAATTTGGCAATACCACTTGAGATAAAATGTGTTTTTCCTTTTCTTTTGTCTTTTCTTAAAACCAGATATATTTTAATACTTAATCATAAGTGGCATGGTTGAATGTAACATTTTTCACTTCTTCCTCTTAAGTTTAAGGATATTTATGTTACAGTATGTATGTCAGACTTATTGGCAAGTTTTAACAGGTTAAAATAATCTCCTGTCTTTTTTTCAGAAAGTTAGATTTAAAAAAGAATAAAAACTTAAGAGAAAAATGTTCATTAGTGTTGAAAACAAAATAAAAATAAGATACTTAGAAAATTGTTCAACATATTAAACAATAACCTCTCATATCACACTCAGAATTTGAACTTGAAAATTACAAATTAGGGGCCAGGGATTTAGGGGCCAGGGTTTGATACCCGACACAGAAAGAAAGAAAGAAAGAGAGAGAGAGAGAGAGAGAAAGGAAAGAAAGATAGATAGATAAGATTAGATGGTGACTACAATGTCCACTTCCAAAAAAAAAAAAAAAAGAAAATGAAAAATTAAAGTAAAATTGTGGCACTATCCCACAATTTCAGAAATTAGCTCCAGGAGCTAGCTCCAGTCCTCAAAAAAAAAGTGGTATAGCTTACTTCTCCCTGCTCTCTCCCTTTACATGCAACTAAAATTCCCAAAAGTATTTCATTAGTCACAAAAGAACTTGAAAGGTGGAAAGAGAAAAGCAGAATGGCAAGATACCTCAGGACCTGAAAAGCAGTACACCACTGAAGTTTTCTGAGTCTTTTAAAAAATCTTCTACAGGGCCGGGGAGTTAGCTCAGTGGTTCCGGGGCCTGTCTTGCAAGCGCAACGGCCCTGGTTCGATTCCCCAGTAACCACATACCACACTAGGCGTGGAGACTCATGCCCAGCAGCAACCAGTACCACATACCACAGTGCCGGGCAAAGTGGCTCACGCCTGTAATCCCAGCATTTGGGAGGCAGAGGCAGGAGGATTGCTGTGATGTGAATTTGAGGCTGAGCTCAGGGCCAGCCTGAACTACAAAGCGAGACCCTGTCTCAAAAAACCTAAAAAAAAAATCTTCTACAGACTGCACACTACATGTTCCTGAAAATCAGAACATCAACAAATTGAGGTCAAAAAGCCACAATTTTGTTTTCTGTAGACAAAGAAACAGTATGGACTAGTAACAGGGACCTACGAGAAGGCCCATTCTGGACCCCATACTGGTAATAACTGAGGCCTACCATGCCAGAACACAGTGGCCAAGGGAGACCAGGTGGGAAATTTCATCCCCAGCCCCACACGGCAACACCAGCCACACCACAAAGCCTTCCACTTAGAAGGGCAGCTCAGAGTCAGGGCCAGATTGCTGGCCCTCTATCCAACAAGAAAAGAAAACACAGGTTCAGTGTATCCCAAATCCCCAACCTACAGGAAGAAGTGGCCCAAGGGAAGAGCCTTCCGTTCTCACCGGCCACATCAACCCAGACTGCGTCAGAATTCCATGTCCTCCTGCCAGCAGCCCATGTGAGGGCCTGCGACGTCGCTCAACACACACATGTACCATCTAGCTCTCATTTTCTATCTAGCAGCTGCCTCAGGCCCAGGCTGTATTATTTACTCAAGGAAAAATAAAGGATTATCTTACAAAGAGCTTATAATAGTTTGGAAAAATATGAAGATACTGTAAGACTTACTTTAAAAGTAAACTAAGAGAAGCAACAGACAGAATTGTATACATAGTATTATCTTAAGTATTTCTCATGCATATAAAGAGTCCACTTTTGTTTATTAAATGACTGCCCCCTACTAAGACATTTTCCAATTTTGTCACTTTCTTAATACTAGCTTTATATTTAAAATTCCAACCACAATGTATTGAAGCTAGTGACACAAACCCATGTCAACATGCAGAGATGGCAACAAGTCTCGTGGTTTCAATGAGATGATACAACACAAATACCACCAGGCTTATCCAAAATAAAACAGTGATCTTGCTCATGTACCTGTGGATCTGCCCATTTTTATGCAGGTATTCCAGCCCTTCTAATACCTCTCGGAGTATCGTAGCAATAGTAGGTTCATCCAGGACTCCACTTTTGTGTTCTCCCTTTGCCACAATATGCTTAATAATGTCCAGAACAGAACCTGAAAACAAAAACACAGCTCACTAAAAACATCAGCTCATTCAGATCCATTTTGAAATCAAGACATTCAAACCTTTTCTTACATTTAATTGTGTGGAAAAGGAAAAAAAATAGTGACTAGAACTACAGAACCTGAAAAGTAGTAATTTATTCTTGATTCCTATCTAAAACAGAAAGTAGCCTGCTGACTTAGACTAGTAACTCCTTCAGATTTCTAATGGGAATTTGAATGGAATGGAATACATTCCATTCCACCTCTGAACAATCCATAGGACAACCACATCCACCAAAAACACTCTAGTATAAGATATCGCAAATCACTGTAGGGTTCCATACCCAGATTATAGTATGCAGTGTTGTATAATTAAAACATAAAAACTTAATTGAGATGCAGGTCAAATCAAGGAAGAAATAGCAGGAAAGATTACATTTGTGTACAAACTAATATAAGGGCTAAAATCTTCTGGATAATAAGTTATAGGTATACAACATGTAAGGCAAAGACAAATGTGTAAAGAATACTAATGGTAATTTTCTTTTAGTAACCCTTCAGGTGGCTTCTCAGTCCAATTCTTCCCCAAAACAGGAAATAAGGCTCCTGTTAAAAATGAGGGAAAAGAGAAAAAAATGATACCAATAAATAATTAAAACCACAGAAGGCTGATTACCAAAACCGATGATTATAATTTTAAAAACCCTCTGGTTGAATTTGATATGATTTTTGGCAATATACTGGCCCACAAAGATCATAGAACCAAACAAGGCAATATTAGAAACTGAACCAAAGTTGGAATATAGCACAGATAATACTGAAAAAAAAAAATCCAATACCCATTTTTTCATAGAAGACCTCAAAGACCAAGACTTACCAGAAGAACCACTCAGTCCTCATAAAAATTTACCTTACTGGATGCTTTTATTTCATTAAAAAAAGAAAAAGTATAATTTTAAAGAAATGATCTAGATGGAATCCTCAAAACCAGAGAATAGGGCCCAGATTACAGCTCAGCGGTTATGTACCTTGGGTTCAATCCCATACACCAAAAGAAAACAAAGCAAAAAAATAAATAGGAAAGACTGAACACAAGTTTACTTTAGCTCCCACTTAAAAAGACAGTGACTTGTTATATTTGATTTCTAAAAGAAAAAGAAAAACAATAAGAAAAAACAAGATGGAAGTAAAAGAGAGATGGCAACAATATTCGAGAAGCAGAAAAAGTGACTACGCAGAGTGGAGAGATCTAAACTTCAGTACTTCCAGAGTTGTGCCATTAAAAAAAAAGTGCTACCTGCCTAGCGCTGCAGAAAAGTTAAGAACTGTACAAAGGTCCATGTAAGGAGAAGTGGAGGGGACTGGGAGAAAGGACGAGTGTGAGTTCCGTCGCTGAGTCCCCGCCAGTCCCGCACCACCGCCCACCACCAGCGGGGGAGGCCGGCAGTCAGTTCATCTTGAGATAAGAAAGCAGGAAGCTCCGCATTCCAGTCGGCGCTCCTCAGTGCAGCGCGCAGCAAGAATCCTTCCCCTCCTCACCGCTGAGGTTCACGGGCTCGCAGTCCGGAAGGAGAGGCCTACACAAGTTTGCCTCTTCTTAATCTCTTCACACAAACTCCTGAAGCCAGTGACTACACCGGTAAGCCACAGGTTTAACCGGCAGAGAAATCCACGTTATATAAGGACTGCTTAGTAAGATGCATATACAAAACCGATCAAGTTTTATACTTATACCTTCAAGAATATACAAAGTAAGGAATTTTGCAAAAGAAGAATTTCCTACTGAAAATCAAAAATGAGTAGAATGTATTCATTTAACAGTTCAGCCCTATTACATTCAAGATCTAGAACTGGGTCCCAAAGAACATGACAAGATATGTATGACCATGGTTACCGATTTGAAGGGAACACTCAGCTAATAGATAAAAAAAGACCTTAGTCAGGGCACTTAAAAATGATTAGGCCTGTATTTTGAAAGAGATTAATCAGATGATTCTCTCTGATTTCACATCATCTAACAATTCAAAACTGAAGTAACACGCACTCCAGTGTGGGTACAGAACAGATACCCAACAGGACTTATAAGAAAGCCTTCCTTGGAGTCACTGTTTCTCTCCAGTTGCACTCACACCAATGTGACTTTTACATGCTGTAAACAGCCATAACTAACAGGCACCATTTCTGAAGGTCTCTCGCTTATCCACTGGATTTTCTCGGCGATTTATAGCGTCTAACTCAAGGGTAGTGCTGGCAATCCTCTCTCTTCAAACGTCCAAATTACATGGAGTTTTTCACACAGACTAAGAGAAAGATGAAGGTAGGTAAAACACTCTAAGCAAAAGAAGACTGCAGAAAATGACTGCATGACTCAATACCTAAACAAAGGTACAAAAGCAATAAAGATTATAACATCATATAAAGTATTACGGCTACAGGCACAATCTGGAAGAAATACTTACTGGAGTAATTAGTTCTTGAACTTTAACATCGGAAGGAATTACTCAGCAAACTAGTAAAGACTAAAAACTTTGAGACCCTACAAATCATCATTCAAGATCTGAGCCCAAGAAGTTATACTTTAAGACATCTTAACAATCCACACTACTTTGATGAAAACTGTGTGTTAAAATTCAAGCATTTCTCATAATAAAAATAAGTATATCAAAATAATGGAAAACAAGTGGATTTAGAACAAATTTTGTTAACAAAGAAAAAACTTAAAGTATAGATCATCTACGCATAAAAAGTCTCCTATATGTCTCCATAGCCTGTAGCACCAATTTTAAAAGCAATGCAAAAAGCTGAGTATGACATACACCTGTAATCCCAGCACTGGAAAACTGAGGCAGGAGGATCACCACAAGTTTAAGGCCAGCCTGGACTATATACTTAATCAGCTCCAGGTCATCCTGTACTACACAGTGAAATCCTGTCTCAAAAAGAACCTCCAAAAAAATCAATGCAAAATTTTAATTGTCCAAGAAAATTCTAATTGAATATCAATGTAGTAAAGAGCAACATGTAAGGCTGGGGATTTAGCTTAGTGGATCTGGCATCTGCTTTGCAAACGCAAGGTCCCGACTTCACCTCCAACAACCACATCCAACAACGCTGGGCCTAGTGGCTCATGCCTGTAATCCCAGCACTCAGGAGGCAGAGGCAGGAGGATTGCTATGAGTTCCAGGCTAGTCTGGACTACATAGTGAATTCAGGGAGAGCCCGAACTACAAAGCAAAGACCGTGTCTCAAAAAAAAAAAAAGAGTAACTATGTAGTAAAGAGCTGCTGGCTTAAGATACTTGTTAAATCAGAATCACAGCTCAAGAAAATCAATTTGGGCCAGGGATTTAGCTCAGTGGTTCCGGTGGCTGTCTTGCAAGTGCAAGGACCAGGGTTCGATCCCCCGGTAACCACATACCATACTGGGTATAGTAGAGACTCACATACAGCAGCAATCAGTACCACATACCACAGTGCTGGGCGTGGGGGCTCATGCCTGTAATCCTAGCACTCGGGAGGCAGAGGCAGGAGTACTGCTGTGATGTGAGTATGAGGCTGAGCTCAGGGCCAGCCTGAACTACAAAGCGAGACCCTGTTTCAAAAAAAATCAATTAGTAAATATACTAATTTTCTCAGTTTCCTTTTATGGAAAGAAACGTTTTAAATCAGCTCATTCATTTGTACATACAAAGCACATATGTAATTATGTTAATACTGGGGACCAAGATTTTCTATGTAAAAGAAAAGAAATTAAAGTGTTATCTTAAAGAGTTTTGTAAGTACACTAGGAACTTGACTTGGAAGTATTAGTACCGAGTCACAACTTAGGATACACTGTACTGTTAAGCCCTAAAAGCACTGACACAGGAGTAGCAATGAGCACCTCGAGTCTCTAAATTCTACTTCCTAGATACCATTCCCCAGAAAACATGGCAGAGCAGCTCACGGCCTTCACTACCACTAGTCCAATAAAAGACATATAAATATGAACTGGAGAAACAAAAAGCAAGGCTAGAATCAAAGACTAGGGCGTCTGTGTCAAAAGGACCCAAGCAGATATTCATGGGTCTTCTAGTAATAAATCCCTCGACAACCTGAAAAGCAAAACAGAGTATAAGCGACTAAAAGATATTGAATATTTTTTTAAAATCATGAATCTATAATGATACTCAGAAAAAGTAAATGCCTTACCCACCAAATGGACAGAGAAGAATAAACCTTTCATGTGCTACCATTGAAGGTTAACTGGTTCTTTAACAGTCATTTATCTTGACTTTTCAGTAGCAACTACAGAACAGATTAAAGAGCTGACCGGCAAAATTCCTCTTCACAGAAGAATGCCAGTTTATTAAAGAAATGATGTAGTCATAAAACTACCTGATAAGTGATGCAAACCAGGATTTTCAATGGACGCTTAAACTATTTAAAATTTATGAGGAGTCGGACACTCACAGTACCAAAGTATCATCTCATATCACTTGCAAGCTGCAAAGGGATAAGAGTTAACTTATGAAGCAGCTTATCTTTTGCACTTTTAAGGAAACAAGATTATCATCACTGTTAAAGATGCAATGCAACCAGATAGAAAATACTTCCTGATGTGGTGCGATATGAAGTGCACAGCATCATCTACCAAGTATTCCGCCTAAATTTAAATTTAATCAAGCCTTTCAATCTAATTTTAAATATGAAAGAAATAGAAGACTCCAGAGCAAATTAAATCCAGAATGTGGGACATTCTACAGGACAACTGGAAGCAAGGAAGGAGGAGGAAGCCACCCTAAATGAAGAGTTCAGAGGCATAACAACCACACGCAGTGTGTCTCAGCTCATACACTAATATCCTTTGCATTTTAGTGACTCCTCCAATGCAAATGTCCATCAAACCACATCAAGATAAAAAAGAACATTGTGTTAACTTTTTAACTCATGAAACTTAACATCTTATTGTAGTCTACTTACCTCCACTTAGCAGTTTCATGACCAGCCACAGCTCATCTTTTACCACAAAAGATGTGTAGTAAGATACAATATTAGGATGATGGCACTGACTCATAGCTTGAATTTCTTTCTATAAAGAAGAGAAAACATGACAACTCACTCTATGCAAACTCAGAGCAAACACCATAAGCCAGTGAAGGGAGAAAGAAAATGTTTCAGAATGAGATGGAGGTGATGGTAGTATTTGTGAATATACTAAACACCACAATGTGCATTTGGAAAGGGTTTTAAAAAATGGGAGAGGCTGATATAGTACTGAGGATTAAACTCAGGGCCTTTACACTGGGCCACATCCCCAGCCTTTTTATTTTTTATCTTCAAGAAAAGGTCTCACTAAGTCACTAGGCTTCAACACAGTCCTCCTGCCGCAGGGCCCCAGAGTACTCGGATTACAGGTATGCACTACCA
>PVIR01044556.1:0-11157 GCA_004026965.1 Petromus typicus
CAGAAAGTCAAGGAATACATTAAGTATTCATTCTTATCTCCCTTGGTGCTTAGAAATAGGTCAAATTTCTTACTTAGAGGTCCAAAGAAACTTTGTCTATACACAATAGTTCGAATTGTTTGCTCTACTTTGTTTCTCTTGAAGAACTGGGTTGAAGCAAATAAAGTATCTCTTAGGTAAAGAATTATGTCTAATTCCAATGCAAAATGAAAGTGCACCATCTTGCTGTGCAGCCTGTTTAAAGGCCTGGGTTTGTGTCAAGGATCCTGTCAGCCATGTAAACAGGCAAGCGTTCAATGACCCTACTGTCTGAGGCAGCTATGCTGTGTACTGTATCCATCTCAACTTTACCCTTTTGAATGGCTAGCTTCTCCTTCTCAGAAAGGTCACTGCTTTGGTGATGACAGTTGAGGACCGCCAGGTATTCTTCCACAGGTCTCCGTATTTGCATGTGCCTCTCATTTGATGCCAATGCTATTGTTGAAAGATGAATCAGAAATGAAAGTTCCCCTGGGAATGCCTCACTCTCAGGGTCCTCAGGTCAGAAAGTGGCTTCAACACAGAAGATACTAGACCAGGGTTATAGACACAGCCAGCACTGGTCAGTGGGCTTTTAATTCCAAGGAGATCCTTTTTATTTTTTTAAATTTAAATCTTTATTGGTACATTACATATACACATCATGATTGCACTCCACAATGGAGATTTGTACCAGTATAAGACACAACTTCATTCTCATTTTTTCCCATAGCCCTACCCACCCTACCACCCCCCTATATACATAAAATTTGTTTCCTTTCTTTTTTGTTATAATCTCATTATTTTTCCCCCTTCACCCTATTTTACTTTGAGCATTTTCTATTTCACAATATATAATATACAATTCTAGGACTCATTTACATCTTTATTTTCTCATACCAGAGAAAAGATGCGATATGTACCTATCTGTGCCTTATTTATTTCACTTATGAGGATATCCTCAAGGTATGTCCATTTAAGTAGAAATGATTCAAACTTATCATTTTTTATGGTAGAGTAATACTCCATTCTGTAGAAGAACCACAGCTTTTTTATCCAGTCTCCAGTCCTTTTTAAAATTCCCCTCCCCTAGTCTTTGAAATGTCGTATTTTTACCTTCTGATTTCAAGTGGCAATAGCTCTATAATTGGATATAATTTATTTTATATGTAAATGATATTATATTTGCACTTATATTTCCATTGAGGCTGAAAAATTTCACTAGTTTAGCTTATTAAATATCAAAAATTAGCAGGAAAAGCCTTTCATAGATCTAAGACAGAATTCTAAATTATACTTATACTTCCCATTGTAATGGTGTGATCATATTGAATTCGACTCGTGCCAGTGTTTAAAATGTCTGTAGTTTTCTTACTCAGGAATGTTTTGTTCAGTTCCTTCATTAAAAGCTCACAAACTTATTGTCTCACCTTTCCTGTTTTTTCTGATTCCATATTCATATCTGAATCATACATTTTCTTGGCAATTTCAAGAGATAAATACTGATAGGAGAACTTCAGTGACTGTACCCTTTGCCCTGATTTCATGGAGGCTTTTCCTTTTTCTGTTGTCTCATTGATGTTTAAAATTATTTTAAAAGTTCTTATTTTTCTAGATTTTTTTTTTTTTTTTTAGACAGGGTCTCACTTTTGTGGTTCAGGCTGGGCCTGAGCTCAGCCTCAAACTCCCATCATAGCAATCCTCCTGCCTCTGCCTCCCAAATTCTGGGATTACAGGCGTGAGCCACCACACCCGGCACTGTGGTATGTGGTACTGGTTGCTGCTGGGTGTGAGGCTCCACACCCAGTATGATATGTGGTTACCGGGGATCGAACCCTGGTCCTTGTGCTTGCAAGACAGGCACCGGAACTACTGAGCTAAATCCCTGGCCCCATTTTTCTAGATCTTTTATATCCCTCTGACATAAGATGATATCTATCCTCCAGTGGTTCCACATCAGGGTTATACACAATGAAAATATGCCTCATATTACTTGAAGATTAAGCAGATAAATGCTCTGGAATATGTAACTAAATTAAGCCCTTTTATGGAATGAATTAATTTAAAATAAGTGACCAGAGTTTAGTGTTAGATATTAACAGGCTGTGATAGCTTTGATCTGGGTGTCCCTCAAAGATTCCTGTGTTAATAGTTTGGCCTGAAAACCTTGGAGCCATTGGGAAATGCTGGGGATTTGGCCTTCAGAAGATCTTTTGGTCTCTGTGGTTTGCACCAATGAGCAATATGAGGCCCTGCAGTCTCTTCCTCTTTCTTTTCTACCTCCTGGAACAATGTGCTGCCTTGTCATAGGCCCAAAGCACATTATGGGCTGTCATCCCAATAAATATTTTCTTTTTATAAATTATCTCAGACATTTGTTAGAGTCATGGAAAGCAGACTAAATTGAATTAATAAAATCATTAAAACTATATCCAGAAATAAATGTGGCTTTCAAAAATAACAGTAATGTTTGCACAGTTTTTGTAATGTGCTAAACACTTCATATACATTAGTCCACTAACCTTCACAGTAACTTTAAATTAGATACTATGAGCTATTTCATAGCTGAAGAAGCTGACAATGAGGAAGGATTAAGAGTCCAGGTCGGGCCGGGGATTTAGCTCAATGGTTCTGGAGCCTGTGTTGCAAGTGCAAGGACCCGGGTTCGATCCCCAGTAACCACATACCTATACTGGGTGTGGAGACTCACGCCCAGCAGCAACCAGTACCACATACCACAGTGCCAGGCGTGGTGGCTCACACCTGTAATCCCAGCACTCGGGAGGCAGAGGCAGGAGGATTTCTGTGATGAGTTTGAGGCTGAGCTCAGGGCCAGCCTGAACTACAAAGCGAGACCCTGTCTCAAAAAAACCTAAAAAAAAAAAAAGAGCCCAATAACCCGCAGTGGCAAAATCAAGTTTTAAACCCATGTTATCCAACCACACTTAGTCCTTGAGCACCATACAGTGCTGCCCCCAAAGCTTGTTCCAGGCAGGATCCTAACCTGACTCAGCTTTTCCTACCCAATGAGTCATGACTAACTCACATAGTTACGCAAGGTGGAGCCCACAGAAAGTTTCACAGTAATGCCCTAAGCTACTTTTTTGTCCCTAATGTAATCCACAGACAAAAAGTCCTGGTTTAGCATTCCAAGGTTCAGCAAATAAGAATGCAGGGTGCCTGGGTGAATTTACATTTCAAGTAACCACATGCTTTTATATAGAAATATGTCCTAGGCAATATTTCAGAAAACTCTCAAAGATTTGTTCTTTGCCTGAAATTTAAATTTAAATGGCCATCCTATATTTTGTCTGACAATCTTATCCTGAATCTATCTTGCTTCTAAATATTATCAGATGAACAGAGATAGAACACCTATATGCAAATTTGAAAGCTCATCTTGAGCTAGAATGATCCTAAGAATTATTTCACCCCGAGTCATCAGAGTTTATGAAGCAGTTATGATCCTCTGGTTTGCTCATTCCCAGACACCAGCTACCCACCATGCTTGCAGCAATTTAAGTCCAATAAATGAAGCAGTATGATATAATGGATTCATCTCTTTCCAAAAGATTTAGCCCATCTCTTCATATTCCATCTGGAGACTGAGGTATAGACAGCAGGGTATTTGGACAACAAAGTATTGCAGGACTGTCAGAAACTCTCAGTGGTCATCCTCATGCCTGTCACACTCTTGGCCCCTAATCTGATGTTAATGAAGCATCAAAACTGTATATTGAAAAGAACATCCTTGTCATTCTACCACTTTCTGGATGTTCAGCCTCAGTCATAAAATGTAAAGACCAGATGGACACTGCACCAGAACAAATGAGGACAGAATTTGGTCTTTGATGTCTTGTAACACATAGAATTGAAGCTCTGGGGAGAGGGCCAGAATGGATCATTCAGTGTAAAATCCCTCCCTGGGTGAGCTTCCCCTCGCTGACCTTCAAGGACTGTCCTTCGGGGTACGCCCAGTCACAGTCCTGCGAAGTGCTACTGAATTGATGCATTGAGCTGAAAGGCAGCCAACTCTGACACATTAGTCTCATATTGGTCTCATCAGCATGTGCTCAGTAACTAACTTGTTGACTGATTGACTGAGGAGATGTTGGAAAAAGTACTGGATAATTTTCTTTGCTGTCTGACCAGCTGTCCTCTGCAAGGGTGAACTCAGCAGAGCACAGCAGGGCAGCAGAAAGCAATTGGAAGAGCTGCTGAAATTATTCAATGAGAGCAGGAGAAAAGAGAAGCACATTATTTGCATTCCATGCTGGAAACATAAGCTTTTGAGCCAGAGTTGCCATAGCAGTGAGGACAGGGAACTGCATGGTGTTAGTGGTACAGAGACCTGAACTTTGAAATTTTGCCAATAATCATGTCAGAGGCCTTGGGAAAGTTTATTTACACTGTCTCCAGAAGTTTGGCTGAATACTTTCTCTAAGGTCACTTCTATTCTTCAATTTTGTAATTTTCCTTCTGACTCAAGTTTATATGTATTTAAGTATCAAAACATTTTATTTCTACCTCCTCTCAAATATCAGTTTTCTGCTTTTATTCCTTACCTGTTCAAGTGGATTAATACTTGAAAATACAGTACTAATTTTGTCTGAATATTCCTAGTTCTGACAGAGTTCAACTGACAAGTTAACCAACGTATCATGTTATAACTGAACTGAAATGTATTCAGGAATTCTTTAATTCAGTGACTATTTAAATTCTGTAAATAGTTAATGTTTATTCAGGATTTTCTACATGATGTGTTTTGGACTGGATGTTAATGAGACATCCTTACCTTAAAAGAGTTTCTTGTCTAGATATCTCGTTTTCAAAGAAATGTAATTCTTACCAATTGTGCTTGGCGCTGTGACACAGAGAGGTGTTTATGAAGACCTGTGTGGCCTAGAACAAGGGTGATAGTATCCTAACCACTCTTTCCCTTCTTCCCTTGGGAAGACTTGCAACATAAGATTTCCAGATAGAAAATCAGAAGAGGCACTCCGGGCAGAAAACGCAAAGGTGCTCTATCATAATGTATACTGTCAGTGTGAGCTTGAGGGTGGGGCGAGGTGAGAAAGACCAGATTTGAGCTTCCAAAGAACAGAAAAAAAAATGAAGAGCAAAAGTAGAAAAGGATCATTTAAATGTTACAGTGTAATTTTGAGACAAAACTGAGAAGAAATTAAGAACATAAGGCCTTGCCTGGAGGAAGTCTTGGGAGCAGCACACGGAACACCTTGTCATTTGCAGGTCAGGCTCTGTGGCACATGTGCTGTCACATAACCAGTGATGAGGCGCTGAGACTCATTCTCTGGGACACTAATGTTTCAGGAGGTTCACTTCTCTTTGCTGCACTCCAGCCACCCTCCTTTCCTTAGCAAGTATTTTCCTTATCTGTCATGTAACCCTATGATTACAGTTTTTAACTACCATGTCTATGTGTCTATGCATTCTTCTTTTATTTTGCATTTGAACTCGGAAGGCAATATCATATCATTGAAACTTGTACTTCCACCCTTGCCTGTGATTTTAATGCTTCAAACCTGCTCATACCGTCAGTGTTTGGTATCTCAAAGCCAAAGTCCCATATAAACATTTGGGATAGGAGCCATATTTTCTCCATATATTGCAGTAACCTCTGCAATCACTTATATTTCCAGAGGCCTTGTGACTCATCAGTAAACAGTAGGAAACATTGAAATTCTTATTTATATTGTATTTTATTTTTTAAAGTCCTGAAATTGGCTCCTAACTTCTATAAAAACTTGTTTCTCTACTAGAATGAGTTAAGTTGCAGGAATAAGAACAGATGGGAAAAAAGGAGATATAATTAGAAACAAGCAGAAATTGTGGCTTT
Source organism: Petromus typicus (assembly GCA_004026965.1). Taxonomy (NCBI): domain Eukaryota; kingdom Metazoa; phylum Chordata; class Mammalia; order Rodentia; family Petromuridae; genus Petromus; species Petromus typicus. Next base: position 5,876 of record PVIR01044556.1, read on the forward strand.
TCTATTTGTATCACATAGTTCCTTTCATTGAGTGTAATATATGAGCTTCACTGTAATGTGTGATGTGGTCATCAATTTTAATCTTGCCAGCCTTTCATTTGATGGCTGCTGCCATCCTCAGCCCAATCTTCAAAGGGCACTGCCAGGATGATTACCAGAGCCACCGACTCTTTCTTCTATAATTTCATTGAACCTCATCAACCTACTTTCCTTTCAACTTGCAATCTGAGGTAGAGAGTTTTTGCACTTAGTCTGATAATCACCTTTCTCCAAAAGCACAGATCTTCGAAGAAAATGATTATAATCACATATTCTGTTATGCAACCCATTTCCGACAAATATTCTATTCTAGTCCTCACTGAATTGGTTAGAGCCCACGGGACTGCATGTGCCTGCTTGTGCTTGGTCGAAGCACAGTTAACATCTTTAATTGAGGTCATAAAAAAAAATATCAAACTTGGCCATTTCACTGAAGAAAAATTTCTCTGGCATTTAAATCTTTCACCTTTAAGTTACTGTCCCATCTGCATAGGAAAGCCCAGAAATTACATTTTTAAAAAAATCTCACAGTATACTTTAAACATTTTTACTGCACACAAGCCAAGTTAATGCAGAAATTAGTAGATACTGCTAAAATTCACACATAAATGTGACTCCAGTGTTTCATTTCTAGCATGATGCCTTTAACATAAATCTCTATCAGCACATTTGCTGCATTTCCAAGTTCAGTCAGCAGATGTTTGCAGCCTCACAGTCCACTTGACATTTCCTGAAATATAAAACTAGTCATCATATTTTGTTATTAGGTTCGTAGTTATTTCCTTTTCTCTAAAATTCAAAGAAATCTGCTTACTGTCTGCATGTAACTTTACCATCTGATAAATGTCTTTCTTTCAGAATGGCAAAATATGTAAGTGCTTCCACCGGCTACTCTGAAGAAGCTCTGGAGGGAATCTCTAGCCAGCTGAATTCCTGGTTTCTTTCAATAACCCTAAAGTCAGGCAGACACAATTTCCATTTTGCTATCTTTGCTAGCTAAATTCCACTTTATTCATTATTTATCGGTCATGCTTTTTCCTCCCTCAAGTTCATTGTTCATGTAATTCTTAATAGCTTTCAGGTGTACAAATGAATGTGTTGTATTGTATTATTTGAATTTGTTCAGATTACGTGACAGCAGAAAATCCTCACCAAATTCGTTGTTTGTTTTGTTTTGTTTTGTTGGTACTGGAAATCAAACTCAGGACCTTGAACTCACAAGGCAGGCACCAGAACCACTGAGCTAAATCCCTGATTTAATTCATTTTCTTGTGTGTGTACTGATAACATAGGCCACAGTGCTCAGTATATTTTAAAATGTACTCAGACTTGGGAGTGCACCAATACTGTGAGTTTATAAATAACAATAATTATTATAAATATAGCATTCTGTGTAGCAGCAGATCACTTCAGCATAATTGGTGTTCATTAATATTCCTTCAGGTTATATTATTTAGAAATCAATGAAGACTAATCAAATTAAGATATTTAAGTCAGTGGCATGAGTCCTTTACTGAAATATATGCTCCATAATAAGCAAAGCTTATTCTTGTTCATCACTGCATTCCCAATAAATAATAACCAGATTATAGTGGGTTTATACAAATTATTGTTTAAAAGATGAATGAATAAGTTATCTGGAAATATTAAGTGGGAAATTATTTCATTTTAAAGAAATTGCTTAGTAGTAAAGTAATATGGAGAAGAATATGACTTCCTTTAAAAGAAAACATAATTTTGGCTGACATAGTAATTAGATGGGCAAGATTTAAAGTGTATATAGTACTTCCTCTTTATAGGAGAATCCACAGTGAACAAAACATTGGGAAAAAAAACTACAGCGATTTATATTTGTTAAAAAAAAATCTTACAGGCAGCAAGTTGCAGTAACCAAGGAGATCACTGTGTGTGAACAGACACAAAGGGAAAAAGTGAATCTGGGTAAGGACATTAAACTCCCACTAGCTGTGAAATATATGCCTGAGGGAACTGGTTTACCTGCTCAGATTTCATGATTCAGACATCTTTCTGATTAGAGGCATTTGTTCTAATGCACCCTGCTTGAGGAGGAAAGCATTCCCGGTCCATGAGGAAATCTAGTCTTCCATTAAGTATATTAACCCTGGGGCAGCTGTGCATTGGATCCATCACTGAGGCGACACAACCATTTTCTGTAAGATGTGAAAAATGTTGAGCTTTCCTAGCTTCTCTTTAGGGTGGAGCATGACAGACAGAACAATAGGAACATGAGACATGTTCTAGCAAGACTGTTTTCTGTCCAAGTAAATCATGACGTCAAGCAAGGAACTAGATTTCCTTGCTCCTCTTGCTTACCTAACCTGGGCTAAGTCCAAAGGCTGAGTGAGGGTGACTGCAGAGAGTCAGGATAATTCATGAATCCTCACCTGCTATCATTCAGTTAAAACTGCTGTGAGAATCTTGCTGAGAGTTTCCTTTGAATAAGTGGTTCTGAGTGGACAGATTCCATTTGTCAGATATTTTTATTAAATCAGAGGATGTCAGCTCACACACTTAAAAAATTATGATACATCACTATTGAGAATCCCTACTGTCACTTGAAACATGCGGGAGAAGGGAAAAACGGAAGGAAGATAATAATAAGTAAAACTAAATACAATTTCCCACCTCTGAGGATTTTCCAACCGCCTGGGTATTTTCACTTGCTAACTCTGCCCTCTATTCTTGGACGTAATGTTGTTCTCTGCCTGGCTGATTTACACAGTGCTGGTCACACATCAGCTCCCACACCACCTTCCCCTGCAAGTACAGCCAGAAAGGTGTCACTGGGAAAGTGTATTATTGCAGGTAAAAAACACAAAAGCTAGTGTGAATTAGGATATGTGTCTTAGAAGAAGGCTCAAAGAAGACTTGCAATGGGATTCAGACAGGTGTCAGTGCCTGCCAAGTCTACTGAACTTTGTGTTCAGTTAAGACTGAGTTAAACAGAACCCTGAGAAATTTGCTGATGGGAAGAACTTTAGAATTTAATCTGGCCCAACATCCTCACATTACAGCTAAGACGGAGGACTGAAATAGAACCCTTTAAGATGAAGAAACTGAACTCGACAATTTACAACTCACCTGCAAAGATCAGAGCACTGAGGACATGTTCACACTGACACTTTCTAGACATTTTCTAGTAGGCAGGCTGATTCTAAGAGAAGCAGAAGCGCAATAGTTTATGCAGAAACTGAAGCATTGAGAGTGCATGATATATTAGGTAAGATCAATGGAAGGATACAAAATTTCTTATAAACCAGGACAAACAAATCCAACAATATCCTCAGAAGCCATTCTGTGGAAATATGGCCTGTATTTTCTCTGGGCCTTCAGCATACACTCTTCAGCACCTATGTGAAGGGGATGAGCCGGAAGCACCTGGAGCTTCTCTGAGAGGACAACAATGAAGAAGATTTTCTTAACATCAAGAGTCCTTATTTTTGAGAGATCAGTTCAATCAAGTTATTGGAATTTCTCTGTATGTGTTCCTAAAAATCCAGATTATATCCAGTCTTCTTTGAAACCATGAGAAATTAGATGAATTATTCACCTAGAGTCTGTCCATAAGTGTCTATGATTATTGAGAAAGCGTGAGAGATGATAAGACTCCCATGAACCATAGCAATATAGTTAATATCTAAAATATATACTATGACAGACAAAGCAAGCATAAATTAAAAAATTAGATTATCTAATTGCTTGTTACTATTTTTCTGTCATGTAACAGGAAAACAGGAATGAATAAATGAATGTTGGTAAAATCTATGTTGTATTTAATTAGGAGAAGGTTATTTTAATCTTTATTTCTTCTGTAAACTATGTGGACTAATGTTTCCCCTCAATAAATGCAGGTTCAAAACAACAGCATCTCGTCCCTTGATCTCAGCTTCTCTGTGGTCAGAATAATAGAGTAATTGCTTTAGGGTTAAATCTGGTTTCTTATTTACTAAAGCTAACTTCTGTTTGGATAGAGGGTGCTGTGTGTGTAGAGACACAACTTTGGAAGAAGGTCAGTGTGGACTGTTTCCTATTTCTAAGTATGAAAAGAAACCTGGTAAGTCATGGTGGATCTGTCCAGGGAACATGTCGGTCTCACATTCTTCAGATGAAGAAATGCAATAGTAACATTGAACTAAGATTTCTTCCTGTGAATTCTCAGTCAACTTAGATGAATAAATATTAAGAGAATAACAGTATTCAGCGATTGATTTTCAAGAGTAAATACAGAACTTTGATTTTTGCAGTCCTGAGAGATTTTTGATAGGACTCAAGAGATTCCCCCCTATTCTCAGATGACTATCAAAATCCAAAAGTTTCTTATGTTTTTAAGGATGTAAGATGCTAAAAAAATAGAATAGAAGACACTGTCTAAATTTTATTGTTAATTTCCTGGCCCAGTATATGCTACTACATATTGTAAAAAAAATTATAATATATTTTAGCCCACTAGACATAGTTTACACCAATGTTCCATATCAATTATTTATGAAAATGTTGTATTGTACCAAGATAATGTATCAATTGGCTTCTGGGATAACAATGTTGTTGCCATGTCAAAGTACATTCTTAAATGAGAATTATATGTAGTGAATAAAAGGGTTTGACAGAGAAGAGAGGAGTTACGGAGAGGGTTATTTTAACATCAGAACTTCCAGTGGAGTTAGTATAATGGGATCTTCAGTGGCAGAAGTACACATCTAACAGAAAGACCTGTGGATTAACCCAATCATAAAAGATATACATTTGGGTTAATCAGTAGGGAAACCCTGTACCCCCTCCATAGTTGATCATGAGAATTATAAAGATAAAACCAGAAAGACGGGAGGGGCTTTTTTTTCCCTTCCCTTTTTAAAAAATAACTTGTATCTAGTAATTCCCAGTTTGTTTCAAGAGGGAAAGCAAGAAATTATCTTACTGAAGAAGTAAAGGCATGTAATGAATTATTGGAGACCTTTTTTTATTGATTATACACAGTGCCTGTTTTAAAGTATTTTTAAATTTATAATGCTTTTTGGTTTTTACAAAGTCAGCCTTTGCTTCAGACATTAAAGGGAGTCTCGAGGTTAGATAATCTAGCCATTGTGACAGTGTTGGCCACAGGTCTGTGTCAGATTGGATAAACAAAGATAAGGGACTTTCAGAGCCACATGCTCAAACTGCGCATAAGACATGGTTAGAGATTAAAAGAGTTTACAGGCCAAGAGTCCAAGTGGGATCCAGAA
>PVIR01044557.1:0-11160 GCA_004026965.1 Petromus typicus
AAAAAAAAAAAACCTTCCTGGTTGGACTCAGGGCCTCCTATGAACCAGGCAAGTGCTTCCCTACTGAGCTACACACCCAAATTTTTATTTATTTATTTATTTTTTTGAGACAGGGTCTTGATTTGTACTTCAGGCTAGCCCTGAGCTCAGCCTCAAACTCACATCACAGCAATCCTCCTGCCTCTGCCTCCCGAGTGCTGGGATGACAGGTGTGAGCCACCACGCTCGGCACTGTGATGTGTGGTACTGGCTGCTGCTGGGCGTGAGTCTCCACACCCACTATTGTATGTCGTTACTGGGGGATTGAACCTAGGCCCTTGTGCTTGCAAGACAGGTGCCAGAACCACTGAGCTAACTCCCCGCCCCCCCAATTTTTATTATCTTTTTGAGCTGGGGATGTCAGGCTAAACTGCTCTGGCTGGCCTAGAACCTGTGACTCCGGTTCAGTCGCTTGCTCAAGTGGCTGTGATCGCAGCTGTTGCATAGCATCTATCTCTGAGAAAAATTTCTGGCTTTTCCTTTTTTAAAAAAATATGGTGCTAGAGATGAAACCAGGTTCTGTCCTTTCCCTAAGAACAAGCTCTACAAATAAGCCAAACTGCAAACTTTTTTTTTTTTTTTTTGAGACAAGGTCTTGCTTTGTAGTTCAGGCTGGTCCTGAAGTCACTGTGTAGCCCAGGCCAGGCTCAAACTCACAGTAATCCTCCTGCCTCTGCCTCCCAAGTGCTGTGATTACAGACGTGAGCCACCACAACTGGCAAGCCTGTCATTTTCAAAGACTCAAGGTGGGAAATCCACCCCCACCACCTAATTTAGATCCTAAGAGGCAGAATGTCAGGGATAGTCCCAGGTAAAGTTACATTTTATCTGAAAAAATCCAATAGGCTTGGGCCGGGGATTTAGCTCAGTGGTTCCGGCGCCTGTCTTATAAGCACAAAGGCCTAGGTTCAATTCCCCAGTAACCACATACAATACTGGGTGTGGAGATTCACACCCCAGCAAGCAATCAGTACCACATACCACACGCCTGTAATACCAGCCCTCGGGAGGCAGAGGCAGGAGGATTGCTGTGATGTGAGTTTGAGGCTGAGCTCAGGGCCAGCCTGAACCACAAAGCAAGACACTGTCTCAAAAAACCTAAAAAAAAAAAAAAAATCCAATAGGCTTCTGGAAAAGAAATACTGATGTCGTATGTAAGGCCTTGTCTAGAATCAAGCTTCTAAGTGATTCCTGAGCGTAGGAGGATGAGAGGCCAGGAGAACCAGGCAGTAAAGTCCTAAGCTACACCATGAGCTAGGCACTCTGGAGAATGAGGCAGGAAGACTGCAAATTTGAGGCTGGCTTGGGCTACACAGTGAATTCAAAGCCAGCCTGGACTACATGGTGAGACCTGTCTTAGAAAAATCAACAGAGGGGCCGGGGATTTAGCTCAGTGGCTCCAGCGTCTGTCTTGCAAGTTCAAGGGCCTGGGTTCGATCCCGGGAACCATATACCATACTGGGTGTGGAGATTCATGCCCAGCAGCAACTAGTATCACATAGCACAAGGCCGGGTGTGATGGCTCACACCTGTAATCCCAGCACCCGGGAGGCAGAGGCAGGAGGATTGCTGTAATGTGAGTTTGAGGCTGAGCTCAGGGCCAGCCTGAACTACAAAGCGAGACCCTGTCTCAAAAAAAAAAAAAAAAAAAGAAATAGAAAGAAAAATCAACAGAAACCTAAGGCCATAAATTACTACCACTTCTTACAAGCAGCATCTTCTAGCCAGTTTATCTCAAACTTGGAACCAATACATTTGTTCTGCCTCTAAATATTTTCATCCTGCAATGCTTTTGGAAAAGGAAGACTTACTGTCTTCCTGCTTTTCTCCTTTAGAAAATGCTACTGTGTATCTCTATAAAACTTGTGGTTTGGTACCGGATACGTGTATTGACTATCCAAACAAAATGTAAATGAAACCTCCTGCCACAGTGGTACATATGTGGAATCCCAGCTACCCAGGAATCTCAGGAAGAAGGCTCCCAAGAATAAGACCAGCTTGGGCCGGGGAGTTAGCTCAGTGGTTCCGGCGCCTGTCTCGCAAGCGCAAGGACCCGGGTTCGATTCCCCGGTAACCACATAACAATACTGGGTGTGGAGACCCACACCCAGCAGCAATCAGTACCACATACCACAGTGCCGGGTGTGGTAGCTCACGCCTGTCATCCCAGCACTCGGGAGGCAGAGGCAGGAGGATTGCTGTGATGTGAGTTGGAGGCTGAGCTCAGGGCCAGCCTGAACCACAAAAAAGCGAGACCCTGTCTCAAAAAAACCTAAAAAAAGAAAGAAAAAAAAGAAGAATAAGACCAGCTTGGGCAACTTGCAACATCTGATCTCAAATTTTAAAAATTAAATAAATAGGAAGGGCAAGGATGTGATGTAGTGATAAAAACACTTCAGGGTTTGATCCCTAGCTCTGAAAGCAAAAAAATTGAGTCACTGAGGGTCCCAGTTCCAGCCCCAACCCCACCCTCTTCTGAAATGCAGTAAACCCAAAGACCTGTTTGTTTACTCTCTAAGCCTGTAAGTGGGCCATGGGGAAGTCTTAGTGTGTGCAAAATGATGGCTGGCCATCACTCCACAGCTCCAATGCAGATGTGGCCTGGGCTCTGGACAGTGTGTGCCCAGCAGAGGCAACACGCTGGATTGTATCTTCAGCATCACCTACACAAACACACTACACACGGATAGTGGGTTTGGGTGCACAATGCTAACAAAAGCTCCAAAATATAAATGCGGAGGGAGACCAAGCACAGTGGTGCAGGCCTGTGATCTCAGCACTCGGAGGCAAGGCAGGAGGATTGCCAAGAGTTTGAGGTTAGTCAGGATTACATTGTGAGTTCTAGGCCAGCCTAAAATATACATAGAGAGAAGCCATCTTTTAAAAAAAAGACGTAGACGGGATTGGGGAGGCAGTTGCAATAAAATAGCTATAGTGTTATGGTTTAGGTCTACAATATCCCTCTATAGGGAAAAAATAAAAAATGAAATATCCCCAAGGCAGGAATGGAGACATGTCTGTACGTGAGAGGCTAACGCAGGGGGATTGCAAGTTTGAGTACAGCGTAGTCAAGTTCATGAAACCTTGTCTCAAAAAGGCTGGGATCAAGGGCTGGGGATTTACCTCAGTGGTTCCAGCGCCTGTCTTGCAAGGGCAAGGGCCTGGTTCAATTCCCCGGTAACCACATACAATAATGGGCATAGAGACTCACGTCCAGCAGTAACCAGTACCACACACCACAGTGCTGGGCCTGGTGGCTCATGCCTGTAATCCCAGCACTCGGGAGGCAGAGGCAGGAGGATTGCTGTGATGTGAGTTTGAGGCTGAGCTCAGAGCCAGCCTGAACTACAAAGCAAGACCCTGTCTCAAAAAAAAAAAGGCTGGGATCTAGTTCGGAGGTAGTATGTTCCTGGGTTCAGTCCTCAGTGTCACAAAATAAATAAAGTAAAATGTCCCCAAAAAGCTGTGTTCTGAGGTGGGGCTTCAGGACGGTGACTGGGGTACAGGGAAGTGATGAGCCAGAGAAGGAGCCAGCTGGGCCCTGGGGACCTGAGCTGGGCCAGAGCCGTTTCCAGCTGGCTTGTCTCACTCCTTCGCTGCTTCCTGCTGCAAGGGAAGCCACTTTCTTTTCACACTTTCTCCATGTTCCTACCTGACTCAGATGTCTGGGCTGAAATGGAAATTGACAAAGGGGACCTTTCCTCTTTGTCCCAGGCACTGGGTCCCAGCGATGCAGAGCTAGCGTACTATTTATGAATATGCATTCTAGCTAACATTGAGAAACTGGTCTCCAAGGAATAAAGTCATAACCTCATGCATGCGAGCAGAGTATTACCTTTTCTTTCCTTTGGTTCTGGGGCTGAAGGCAAAGGCCATGCACCCTAGGGCATGGTGCACCACTGAGCCACCAGCCTCAGGATACAGCACCGTTCCACCTGCCTCACACCGCTGAGACCCACCGAGGCCCAAATACTCACTTCTCCGAGATCCTGCAGCCAACTGGCAGTCTGAGTTAGACCTGGCAATCTAGGACAACTGCCTCTCCAGTCATCAGGGGTGATCTCTGGGGAGATATCAAAGCGGGGCCAATTAACTTGTGCAAAAAAAGCACTTGTCTCTAACATGTGAGTCAGCAGTAAGGCCAGCTTCACGCTTTTTGAGACAGGGTCTCACTACGCGTAGTTCAGGCTGGCTTTGAACTATGTAGCCAAGAGTGGCCTGGAATTCAAGGTGCTCCTCCTGCTGCAGCCTCCTGAGTGCTGGGTTACACACAAGACCCTCCCGCCCTCTCAGACTCACCTGAAGGCCCTGGCTCAGCACCTGAGCCTGACAAGCCAGGCGGGCACCAGGCTGTACACCTGCAGCCCTGAGCCTAACAAGCAGTGTGAATTAGGGGATGTCTGCTCCCAGCCCTCCAACCAGCCTTGCCGGGTGGTTGTGTGTGTGCATGTGTGTGTGTGTGCGCGTGCGTGCGCGATCAGCCAGCCCGTGGGGTGTTGTGGGGTTTGAACAATTACAAAGTGTAACCTGAAAGGGGCCAGGCACTAAGTGCAGCGTAACCAGTGCGAGCTACTACTGGCCAACTGCAACCCGAGTCTCCCTGTCACATCACTTCCATTTACCCAAAACAAGCCAAGAACTGCAAAAGGATCTGCCCTGAAAGGGACTGAGAAAGGCAGAGCTGTGGTGGGTCAACAACTTTCCGAGCTGCACTTTCTCTGCTTCAGTCTAGTAGTCCCACAGGACACTGGGTCTGAGGAAGGGCCCCATTTCGAGTTCAGGGTGCCATGAACAAACCAGAATGTTTCCTGCCTGGAGCTGCCGGCTTCACACAGTCTCCTCGACCTTCCAATTCCTTCTCTCTGGGGGTTCAGTCTCTTCCACTACAAGTAGAGGGCGGCAAGTTTGAAAAGCGCCAGAGGCGGCTGCAGTCTCATTATGGGTCTGGGCCAACCTGCTCCCCCTTGTGACCAAGGCTGTGCAGTGCAGTCAAAGGAGTGATCTCTCAAAATTTCAAAGACCTGGTGAAATTCTTGCAGCTCAGAACTTGCCCCAGGAGCCACAGCGGGCACTAATGGTGGCCCACGGGAACCTCTGGCAGCAGCACACTGGGTAGGGGTAGGGAATGGCAGGCCTGGGGTGACAGGAAAGGGACAGCCTCAGACTGTGGGCGCCTTCACAGAAGTAGCAGAGGCGCGTGCACTATTCCAGCAGGGCCAGGGCGAGGTGCTAGTATCTTTAGAAGGCTCTCCTGCAGGCCAAGACACCACTAACAGCATCAGTATCATGTCTGACTTTTCACTCTTAGTTATGCTGCTAACACAAGCCACATTTAGCTGGGTTGTGCAGCAGCGGATGAGCTCGAGCTCTGGAATGTGGGAATCCGGTTCTCACTGCAATGTGAGTCGATCGATCAATCGAGTGGTGTCTGCAGGTTGGAAAGGCAGCTGGCAGAATAACGCTCTGCAGAAGTTGTGAAAGTGGAAGAAACACACACAAAGCCTAAAGCAAATAACTTTATTATCATTCCTTATTAAAGAACCAAGTAGAAAACACCAACAGCTGTGATTCGGGTGAGTGAAGGCCACCGTGGCGGGGCAGCCTCGCTTCCAGCGCTGTGTGCAGCAGGGCCCAGGCCGCCACTCTTCCCAGCGGCCCTCCCACCAGCACCCACTCGCCCTTCGAAATCCAGGCTGGAACTGACTGACCCTAAACTCAAATGCAAGAGCTGCACCCGATACCACCTGTTGTTTTCCAGGACACCAGATCTGAGGAGGACATTCTGCATGGAAAGGGCACCTGTCTAAGTGGGGACCAGGAGTCCCACCGAACTCTTGAAGCTCAGGCCTGATATTCCACCTAAGTCACACTCACCTCTCTATGACATTAGATGGGAATAAGTCCAAGAAGGTGACAAGAGGCTCCCGAGCTAGGAGATGCGCTGGTTGCTAGTGGGCAACCCCACCCAGCAATACTGACAGTGCAGGAGACCACTCTGGAGCTGGCGGGCCTGGGCCTCCTGGGACCTGGGCAGCATGCAGCGGAGGTGCAGCCAGTGAGTCAGGCCCCGCAGCTGCTGGACTCAGAAGCGGCACCAGATGCTGCCTCGTCATGCACAGGGGCGCTCCACACCGGGCTTGGCCTTCACTCTGCCCGGTTGGGAGACGCCTAGCCAGGGACTGGATGGGGAAGATAGGGGCATGCTGCACCAGCATCTTGGGGAGTGCTGAGGTCCGGCTCACTTGGGGCCCAGGCACTCCACGATTCCATTCCCCTTCATGCCATCAAAGAAGAAGAAGTTGTTGTGAGGAGGGTCCCGCTGTGACAGGGCCTGGGGAGAAACATAAGGGAGCTCAGCCCCAAAGGGGTAAACGGAGAGGAAACAAATCAAAATGCGCCTATATTCTTTGTTTTTTTTGAGACAGGGTCTTGCTTTGTGGTTCAGGCTGCCCCTAAGCTCAGCCTCAAACTCACGTCACAACAATCCTCTTGCCTCTGCCTCCCGAGTGCTGGGATAACAGGCGTGAGCCACCACGCCCAGCACTGTGGTATGTGGTACTGATTGCTGCTGGGTGTGAGTCTCCACGCTCAGTATTGCATGTGGTTACCGGGGTTCGAACCCGGGACCTTGCGCTTGCAAGACAGGCGCCGGAACCACTGAGCTAAATCCCCAGCCAAAATGCGCCTATCTTCTAAAAGCCTCTAGGGAAAGTTAAAATAAAAGCAGTCCTAGAAGAGTGGTTCTCACTCGGGACAGAATTTGCTCCACGGGGGCTGCATGGCAATGACAAAAGAAACAGTTTTGGGGGCAGAGTCTTGGTATGTAGGTCCATGCTGGCCCTGAGCTCAGGATCTTCCTGCCTCAGCCGCCACAAGTAATGGGATTATAGACATATGCTGCAATGTTCCATGCTTGCAGTTTTACATTTTTATTTGCAGACACGATCCTGCCAAGTTGTTTAAACTACGTCAAGAGGCCAATTTCCTGTCTCAGCCTCTGAGAAGCTTGGATTACAGGTGTATGCCAATATATCCGGCCTGGGAGATGATTTTGATGCCACGTCTCCTTGCTATGACCTAACAAATGTGTGTGTTTGGGCAGATCACTGAACCTGGTTTTACGGATGCAAAACCCTGACCTTAGAAGGAACCTGGAGCAGGAGGAGCCTTGCAGCCTGGTGCAGTGCACACCTGTGCCTGTAATCCCAGCACTGGGAAGGATGAGGCAGGATAAGCGAAGTGGTTTCGAGGCCACTTTGGGTTACACAGTAGCCACCCTGCACTAAAAGTGAGACCCTGTGTCAGAAAAAGCAAGCAAAGGGTTTGCCTACATAGCGGAGACGTCCATGGCACCTGGCCATCTGCCTGCTAGAAATTCAGAAGGTGCACACTGAAGTGCCTGCACACCCTCAATCCCTGGAAGCTTACTAACATTAATGGGGAGCAGCGGTGCGCTGCCGGTGTATCCGAAGGACACTGCACTCTGGGAGGCGGCATGGCCCTGCAAACCACAGCTCAAGTTCTTGGACCAACGTTACACAAGATCCATTTTATAAATTAATTATTATCATTATATTAACAGGCAGGCAAGCCTGGGACTTCTGGCTAAGGGATCCTCCTGCTATAGCTGCTCAAACTGCTCGGTCTGCAGTCGTGTGACACGGTGCCCAGCCTTGTTCATTTTTAAGTGTGGGGTCAGGGGTACTGCCGCTGTCACCCTCTGCCTGGTATGGAGTCCACCATGGGCCAAGGGAGAGAGGGAAAGAAAGGGTGGCTTGTGCCTGGGGAGTGTGACAGGACAGTGGTAGATGGAAGAATAAAATGAAGGAAGGAAACCAGAGATGATCCCAAGGGAACAGACTACATCTGTCTTCCAGCTCCTCCGTTTCCTTTTTATAGGTGGAGGGATGAGGCGCTCGGTGCACGGACCTCTTGCCAGCTGGCTGAAGGCTGGGTCAGTGACAAGGGGAGCGGCAGGATGAGAGGAGGGCACAGGGTGAACACGGGCAAAGCATACAGTGCTCCCCAGCAAGACAGGGTCAGAGGAGATTCCAACCACACCCGGCAACCAGGAATGCAGAGTGCGCTGCTTTCTGGGGTAAACAGAGACAAGATGCTGGCAACAGCTGTGCTCAGTGGGCAGAAGGGAGGGAGCAGCATTAGGCGGCAGGGTCAAGGGGAGGCTGCGGCAGCACCTGCGGCCTGACTGCCAGGCAGGGGGGAGCACAGGCCGCAGGACACACACGACTGCTGGCTCAGCCATTTCTCCCCGCAGCACTTAGGGCCCAAAGCGGAGCCTTGTGCAGGGAAGGCGGGGTGGGCTGCGGCCCTGAGTCGCTCTCCACACTCACAGCCTATTGGGGTGGCTTTTTTGGGGCACAGCACCTATGCTGCTCAAGCTGCCCTCAAACTAGTGACCCTCCAGCCTCTGCCTCCCAAGTACTGAGATCTTAAGTGTGCACCACCACGCCTGGACCAGCACTCTGTATCTTGGGCAAGAACTCCACTTCTCTGGCCAGGCCTGGTGACTCATACCTGTCAACCCAGCACTTGAGAGGCACAGGTGGAGTCAGGAGACCTGCTTGGAGTTTGAGGCCAGCCTGGACAACACAGAAAGTTCAAGGCCAGCCTGAACCAAAAAGGGAGACCCTGTCTCAAAACACAAAACAAAAAAATAAACTGCCTTTTATAGATTCTTGACTGGCCGAGTGGACTTGCAGTGATGGCTTCTCCTTCCTTGTGGTAACCCTCCTGCCTCTGCCTCCCAAGTGCTGGAATGACAGGCGTGAGCCACTGTGCTCCATCAACAAAAGGCAATTTAAAAAATGTGGTTCTAGGGTCTGAAGCCAGGAGGCTGCGCATGCTGAGCACATGTTTTACCACTGAGAAATATGCTTAGCCCCGCCAAAGGCAAATGTAACATCGCCAGGCAAATGTCAAGGTCCCCAAAGAAAGAGAAATCTATTTCAGGGTATGTGATAGTTGTAGCAAGCTTAACATCTCAGAGGACACTTAGGGAGCTGCACCACTTAGCTGCTGGCTGTGTGACCCTGCAGGGAACCTTCTCACCTGCCTCACAGGGTCAGGATCAACCTGGAAAGACCCGCAGGGCTCCAAGCAGAGTGTGTGCTCTATGGACACTGATCCTCCTCTACAGAGGCCTGTAGACAGGTACTTTGATGCCTCAGTGATGGATGGAGGTGAAAAGCACAGGTTTGGAAATCCATTTCGGGGGACCCCTTACATGGGGATTGACAAAATACTCACCCCCACCCCACACAGCTGTCGGCAGCAGAGGAGCTGGCAACTCTGCTAAGCACTAGACAACGGACAGTCCAGGGTGGGGAGCACGGTACAGGTCCTGCGCCCAGCTCCGGGCTCTGGGACAGGATGGAGAGGAAAAGGCCCAAACAAGGCCAAGGCCGCATCAGAGCGGGAGCTCCATGACCACCTGCACGCCTCTCAGCGGGCATGGAGTCACGTGCGTGTGCCTGTATGCGCCCGGCACGAGTGAGCTTCCTTCTCTTACCTTCACAATTTCCTGTGCCAAGATCCCTCCAACCACAGCACACACTGGCGCCATCTCAGAGAAGCAGTACCTGAAAAGAGGAAAAGAGGACAAGTGAGACCCGCACCGGGAGCAGGCTTCGGGGTGACAGGTGCACAAGTTCGCAGTGGGTCTGAGGGACGGAAGCCCCTCGCTTCATTCCAGCAACGCCAGTGCTGGTATGAAAATTACACCTGACCCAGGGGCCCCTATGTGGTTGGGAAGACCTTTGAACTTTGACAAGAAGGAATTCTTTCACACATTTTTCTTTTTAAACTCAAAGGAAAGATATATGATATATCTGTACTGCCTAAAAATAAAGTCTTACAAATATCAGATGTTTCACTGCCCTGGTCATATTCTTGCAATTCTCCTCTTACCATAATGGGTGCTGGTTCCGTGGGGTGGGGGACGCAGGCCTGTGTTAACACGTAGAAGCATGGAAGTCTAGAGCCCAGCATTAAAATGGGGGCGACACAGAAACCAGTCCCCCTGGGATAGGATACAGCATCCAGAAGACAAATTTTATCTAATACTGTCACCTGGTCCTCAAAACCGGCCATTCTGGAGATGGAAACATTTCCACTGAAGTCCTTGACAACAGACGAGGCTAATTCTTACATAAGGTTGTTTTTTTCTTTTTCTCCCCAACATTGAAGATTAAATTCAGAGTTTATGCCCTAAGCCGAATCCCCAGTTCTTCTTTCTTTGAGATAAGGCCTCCCTATGTAGCCCAGGTTGGCCTTAAACTTGTGGCACTCCTCCTGCCTCTCAGCCTCTCAAGTGCTGGGGTTATAGGCATGCACTGTCACACATCTGAGACCAGGTCTTGGCCGAGTGACTAAGTTGGCCAGGCTGGGCTCGAACTTGTGATTCTCCTGCCTCAGCTGCCAAAGTGCTGTGATTATAGGCTTGTGCCACTATGCCTAACCCTTCTAGATATTTTAAAAAGTACACATGTCTAGGGCTGAGGAGTTAGCGCAGTGGTTCCAGCTCCTGTCTTGCAAGAGCAAGGACCCGGTTGGATCCCCGGTAATCACATAACACTACTGGGCGTGGAGACTCATGCCCAGCAGCAACCAATACCACATACCACAGCACGGGGCGTGGTAGCTCACACCTGTAATCCCAGCACTCGGGAGGCAGAGGCAGGATTGCTGTGATGTGAATTTGAGGCTGAGCTCAGGGCCAGCCTGAACTACAAAACGAGACCCTGTCTCAAAAAATCTAAAAAAAAAAAAAAAGCACACATGTCTGAACATATATAACTTTACGTAATACCACTACTACTTGTTCTGTTATGCAATATACTGAAGGGCACATACATCATGTGACACAGCAATCATCCACTGTGATAGTTAACCAAACTGTCCCGTAAGAACCAAGCACTGGGCTGGGGATGTAGCTCAGGGGCACAGCGCCTGCTTTTCAAGTGCAAGGTCCTGAGTTTGACCCCTGGAACTGCAAAACAACAACAAAACCCACCCAAACCAACAAACAACCCCACCAAACCCAAACTATTTCATTTCAATATCATAGGGATATTTCTACATATACAAATGCTGGGCCTTGAT
>PVIR01044558.1:0-11137 GCA_004026965.1 Petromus typicus
ACAGCAATCTAAATGAGTAAGCTAAAGTTTTGGCAAGACTCAAATATAGTGCTGGTATAAAATGATAATGCTCAAATTAGTCTCATTTTCCACATGGGAGTACCCAATTTAAATAAATTAAATGTGCTTAGACTACATCTTAATAGAAGATTGTCCCTAGGAAACCAAGAGATATAAAATCCCAGTAATATTATAATTTATCCTCTAGAAATTTTAAATGTAATTTTTGGGAAAAATAATGAAAAATTGTACGGCTATTAACAGCAACATATAGGCCTTTATCATTAATACCTGGTGTAAGTGAAACTCAGCAGTCTGTGATATGCTTAGGAGACACAGCCAGTGTGGCTTAATGAGGTCATATTAACCTTAATGTGCATGTTACAATAGGTTAAGCCCTCTTTCTAACTGACTGCACAAAGTTCTGTCTTTTAACAATTCATCCTATCCCAGTGTCAAGGGCCTCTCCTGCGGATGTATTTTCAATTTGTTAATCTTGCCTAGGACTTAACTAACAAGCTAGCTCTCTGATGTTGTAATATACAATATAGGTACAATTAATTATTTGGCGAGAGTTAAATTTTTTTTAAAAAATCACCAGTTAAACAGAAAAAACTGATATGAAAGGAAATATTTTCTCTTATACCATGGATAGCACAATATAGTTGGGGATTGCAGTAGAGTATGAAGCTTTCATTTAAAAATGTGAAATACATGGTAGAAAGCAGCTTTGAATCCTTTGGAAGAGAAAAGTTGAATGATACAATTCTTGTCAGTGCTGTGGACAATTCAGAGGACAAAGAGTATCAGTACAGTAGCACCAAGGATGAAAAGTACAATCATAACCTGACTTAAGAAATGCATTTTATGTTAAAGAATTCTGTTTGTCTGTTAACACTGATCATATAGTATCCAAATATATTAAGGGCAGAATTAAAAAGAAAAATTTCTTTATATATTTTTAAAAAACATTGTACTTTATATACAACAAAATATAAAATGAGGAGAGTGAAATATATCGTTTGGATCAAAAGTAAAAACACAATAATATATAATGTCAGTAATTAAAATGTAATACTTATTAAAACTAGAATATACTTTAAAAATATTTTATAATAGTATTTAAAGATCTAAACTAGATCATTCTTTCATATTTCTTAAATTGTACTAATGTTTGTTTTCATTCATTTATACTTGGTTTCAATTTCTGTCTCCCACTCAGCACAGACAGGAGTGTCTGAATGAAGAGTATTTATCCCGACCCCGCCCTTTCTCCACTGGTCTTATAATTATTTTTCAGCCAGTGCTTGTAGATGAAGGTTGGATATACTGTGCCAAAATCATAATTTTAAATGTTGTAAATGATTTGATTAGTTGGGGCAATCTCAATCCACTCATGAGTGCCAGCCTTCTGCTTTAATGTTAGCATAAGAGAACAGTTAGAGTTGAGTGAGTTCCAACCAAATGTGTGCTAGAGGTCCCTAGTCAATCCCAAAGAGCCCACATTTATGTAAGAAAGCCCAAAGAAGAAATACCACAGAAACTGAGTAGTTTTTTTAAAATTGCTTTGGCATGATCCAATTGGTAAATTTTAAAAAGAGGTGCCAAAACTGGGCATGGTGGTGGGTTCTTCTAATGTCAGTGTGCTGTAATATGTATTAGAAATATTGTATAATACACTAGCATAGTCTTTATTGATTTTTCCCCAGTTATCTTTCTTTAGGACTACTTACTTAAAGAATTTAGAAAACAGTAAGAATTTATAGTAAGTGAAATTTTCATGTACAGATTGCTCTTTATTCTCAAATTCATACAAAGTTTTATTTGTGTAATTGTGCATATAATTATGGACACATAAAGCATATTATTATATTATCCTATGTCCATCTTATGCCCAATGTTTGGATATATATGTGTGTGTATGTGTGTATCCACATACATTCATATACAATCCACACTATATGTATAGATGAATTTCTGCATTGCTGCTGTTTGGTAAAATTTTCTTTTTTTAGGTTTTTTTGAGACAGGGTCTCACTTTGTGGTTTAAACTGGCCCTGAGCTCAGCCTCAAGCTCACATCACAGCAATCCTCCTGCCTCTGCCTCCTGAGTGCTGAGATTACAGACGTGAGTCACCATGCCCAGCACTGTGGCATGTGGTACTGGTTGCTACTGGGCATGAGTCTCCATGCCCAGTATGATATATGGTTACCAGGGATTGAACCTAGGTCCTTGCGCTTGCAAGACAAGTGCCAGAACCACTGAGCTAAATCCCCGGCCCTGTAAAATTTTCTTAACAATTCTTGAAAAGATTATTAAATTTGAAAAATTCAGATAAATTATAGTTCAGGACTAACTTTAGTAACTTTAATAAAAATATTACCAATCAGTATAATAAAATGCATTGTATTTTGCATCATTTAATGTCATGTTAATTTTTAAAATTACATCAAAGTGTCCATTAGTCCTCCACTAATTGTAAAACAACAAAACTACTGCTGTGTAGGAGTGTTTTTACTGATTCACTTACCTCTCTCTGTCTTGCAGACTTCTGTGCAATGGAGGTCGTGGAGTCAATTTCTAAAGGGCAGATCCCAAGGGTCCCCGTCCTTTCTGTGACACGCTGGGTGGTTATTAACCTGTGTGTCTCTCTTAGGAAATGTGTGTGGCATTTTGCTCTGCACCTGACATATGCTAGCTGATCAACAAATGTCAGTGGTGTTTTTTATTGTTAAACTCCCAGACAAAAATACTTCTTATCTCACTTTCTCCTAACAGTCCTCCATTTAAGTTCTTCTAGATCAAAGAATAAGAGCAAAAGAAACATGTAAAAACCCCTAAAGCCAAAACACAACACATATCCCAAAACATTTGCCCATTATCAACTTGGAGAATTCCAAAAAGAAAATTATATGTTAACATATCAGCTCAAAAAGAAATCATTTCAGAACCTGACACTTTAAATACTAATAAAACCTTTCCCATATAATACTTATGCATTAATGAAACAGCTACCAGATTTTAATTTAAAAATTAATACTTTCCATTCTCATTATTTTTACATGGAAATGCAAAGTTTCTGAATTTGATCATATATATATATGAGACCTTACAAAATTCTTGGAAATATTTTAGTAAAGATTTATTAACTGCATATCTAAACAACAATAAAAAGATATAAAACATCACCTTATGATTATTTCTTTTTTACTTACTCTTGGTAGCTCATTTAAGTGGAGAAGTACAGCAAGGGTAAAATTAGATTTCTCTCATTTTGGTGTTCTTTTTTTTTTTTCATACATTTTAAATGTCAGAGTTTTGTGTAATACTTTTGTAAAGATCTTCTGGTCGGTAAGAAGTTTATTTTCAGCTTTCCAGGAGTGAGCAGCAACAGATTTCATAATCCCTATTTGAGATGTGACAGAGATTTTTACATGTTCTTTATAGAATCAGCTCCGGTGAAACTCAGTTTTGCTCTCTCTTTTGGCAGAAGTCTAGCAAATATCCTTGGTTTTCACAGAGTAAATATCTCAACTCCCTAATCAATGTCTTGTTTACTTTTTGATATCTTGTTAGATCAGCAGCTTGAGATTGTGCTCATTTTATTTGATTTTTGGCAGCAGGAAAGTTCTGACATTTCTTTTGTTTCTGTTACTTAAGATCCGTTTTAGTAGGCATCCAGCACTCGGTGTGTTTTTTAATAAGTTTCCTAGTCCTTCCAATTCAATTCACCCAGTCATGATAACCAGAAGTCTTCGTTAGTGTGTCATACATAATACATTTCTTGGAGTGCTCAATTATTTCCCCGACATATCTATAGTTTGGGAATGTGGCATTATCAATAATTTTCAAAGATTTAATGCATTTTAATTTCAATGTGTTGTATACCATGTATAAGCAAATGAAACTTATTTGATTCTGTCAACAAAATTCTAGTGTGGAATTGCTAAAGAAAATCTGATGAATTAAACTGGTTAGAAGTACTTCCTTTTAAGAAGATACACCTGTTTCTTGTTGAATTTTAACTCATTATATGCTTCATTGACATTTAAGGTAAAAGAAAATGTTGAAGTACTATAAAAATGTATGTTATGAATGTAATTTTAATGTTTACATTCATCTCTGGTATTATATATATGAAAAGAGTACATTTTTCAAAATTTGACTAAAAAATATCTAAACATAACAAAACTAAATTATGTGTAATCTAAGTAATATGGAAAGTGTACTTTCTTACTGCCAGGGAATTTTTACTATGTAAATATTTTAAATGTCTATTTTCAAAGACATTAGAACATATTACAAATTAACATTCTACTAAATTTTTTAAGAACTTTAGCACATGAAGAAATCCATGAAAAACATAGTATTTCAATGTCAAATTTGGAGTATGAATTTTTATGCTCTCACATGAAATATCTCAAAATATTATATGTTGACTTTTTATAAATTTGTTTTATTGTATTTCTTTAATTTTAAATATGTCATATGAATTCAAAGATAATATGATAAATTCAAAATAGCAAACAATGGTATTGAAAAGTTTTAATAAAAGAAAATACTGAAATCTATAGATTTCTCATAACATTTGTATTCACAGTGTTAACACGTACAGAAGAAAGAAAAAAGAAAATTACCTATGAAATAATCCCCAATCATTTTTAAGTCACATTTCTTTCACTTCTCTATAGGACAGTTGTGAACTTTTAGACCTCACAATATTCAATATTAATTTTCTAGGTAGAAGTTGGTAATTAGAATAAAAATTTAAGGGTACTCATTACCAATAGGCTTTGCATAGATATTTGTTGGTAATTTTAAACTAATGAAGACTAGCAGTAATAAATGATAAATTTTTATTTAAAATTGTTTGTCCTCACATAACCATGGAACAGGGATTCACCATAGTCTCGAAGGATGAAATAATCATATCCTTCAATTTATAAGTCAGAATGGGATACAGCATGTTGTGTGGGTACATGTAGTGAGCTAAGAGCAAGGATTATGCTTTCATAAGAAGTCCTAATTGGCTTAGAGGTAGAAAGAATTTTTCTGAACTAGGTCATGGAAGCAAGAGAAAGAGAGGAACTGTAACTTTCTCATGATGGTGTAGCCAATTGAATGGGGCATTTTTGTTTCTGAGCTAGAGGAGTGTTGTGTTGCACTTCTAATTTAGGTCTAAAGTAGGAATAAAGTAGAATCTGGAGGCTTTAAATTGGGAGGAACTTTTGATGAGAAGACAAACATATTACATAACATTGATCTCTATAAGAATCTCTGCAAATTGTCCTGGATTTTTACATCTATTTCATCATCACAATTATTATTTTTGGAAAGAAGTGAATATAGATTGACTGAAAAACTAAGGGAAAGAGTTTTAAATGTCATATCATATAATCAAGCAATCTCATTCATACATACATATATATACATATATATATGACAAATATATACATCTATGATAGATACATATACATCTATGATATATACATCTATTATATATACATATATGACAAATATATACACATCACACACACATATATATAATCTTAGGACTTTGTGCTTTTGGGAAGGGAAGGCTCCACTAAGCTAAATCCCTAGCCCACAAATTTATATTTAAGAATTGAATATTAACAAGTCTGAAACACAAAATACAAATCAAATAAAAATAAAAACAAAATATGGGTAAAAGTTACCCTTCTGCTTTTTATTAAAAATTTAAAAACTTTTAAAATGTCATATGTACATATTTAATTTAGTTATATAATTTTTCATACATAAAATGATCACATTCATCTTTAAAACCTTATACCTGTATATAGCTTGATTATTTTTCCCCTTTCCTTTACCTTCTCCTAAGCCATTCTTTTCATTCCTGTTTTCAGTTTTACCTTCTACTTTTTTCTCTCCTTTTCCCCTTTTTGATCTTCCCCTTCCTCTCCCTTGGTGTATTTCTCATTTGAACATTTCTTCTAACTTTCCGATGTTTATCATCTGTTTTGTTTCTTATGCACAGTTTCACTTCCCCACACAATATAAATGATGTAAAATGTAAATTCTGATGTATAATTTATTTATTTTAAAATTATGATACCAAGGTGCATCCATTTAGTTAAAAATCTCTCAAATTTATCTTTCATTTGGCAGAATAGTACACCATCATGTATAAAAACACATGCTTTCTTTTTCTTTTCAAATGGTGATGCTTATCTGAGCTGTTTTCAAGATTCAGCCTTTAAACATCCTGGTGCTACAAACGTGGATGTGCTTATATCATTGTACCAATTTTAACTCTTTTGGGAAGATACTGAGGAAAGAAAGAGCTGAGTCAAATAGAATCTCAAGTTTTAGTTTTGTGACGAACCTCTATTGATTTCCATATTAGTTGCACTCGTTTTTGTTCCCTACAACAGTGGAGAAAGGCTCATTTTATTCCCAGTGATTCACCAATATTTGTCATTGGTGATTTCTTGATGTTAGACGTTCTCCTCTCTTGGATGATTTAATATTAAAATTAGTGGTGTAGGGCCGGGGAGTTAGCTCAGTGGTTCCGGCACCTGTCTTGCAAGTGCAAGGGCCTGGGTTCGATTCCCCGGTAACCACATACCATACTGGGCGTGGAGACTCACCCCAGCAGCAACCAGCACCACATACCACAGTGCCGGGCATGGTGGCTCATGCCTGTAATCCCAGCACTCAGGAGGCAGAGGCAGGAGGATTGCTGTGATGTGAGTTTGAGGCTGAGCTCAGGGACAGCCTGAACTACAAAGTGAGACCCTGTCTCAAAAAACCTAAAAAAAAAAAAAAATTAGTGGTGTAGTAGAATACAAATTTAGAACTCAACAATAAATAACATTCCTGTACATGAACAACAAACTTATTGAGAAAGGAAAGAAACAACGCCTTTCACAATGGAATCCAAAGAAATTAAAAACTTAGAAATCAAGCTAAGAAAAGAAGTCAACGACTTTTGCATCAAAAATTACAATACTCTGAAAAAAGAGCTATAAGAGGACATCAGAATATGGAAAAGGATAACTTGTTCTTGGCTAAGCAGAAATCTCGTTCCCTCGTGCCACAAACTCAGTAGCAGTTATATCCAAAACCGAACCTTTTCTACATATGGACCAATTAACTACACTCCCCATAATCTCACTTACTTCCAATCAGGTCCCACCAACCACAGACTCAGCACCCAACACAGAAGTAATACAGTGAAAATTGCCATAGTTTCAAAACTCATACAAATTTAATGTAATATTGATCAATTTATCATTAGCATATCTGCTTTACAAAAATCATTATCTTAGCATGATTGAAGAAATAGTAGAAATAACTCCAGGAAAGCATTGTCCATTTATACAGGTTAACAGAACTTTCACTGCCTTGGCATTGCTATTGATTCCCAAAATAAGGGACAAACCAGTAATCTATTTTAAATGCATCTAAAGCAACATGAAACACAACTGTCCTCAGGCAAAATCATAGCCCTCCATCCTTCCTGGTAGGCTTTATAAAATAAACAGCAAGGTTATTTTTATATTTCTCATTATCTTCTCTCAACAACCACATTAGAATTTCTGAAATGTTGATAAAGACTTTCCCCTTAGGTGAAGTTTTCCAGAAATTTAAAGCTAATAGTCATTCAATAGTATGAAAGCATCTACTGCCTACTCTAAACTTGCTGATACAAATTTTCTGGCCTTCCATTTATCAATCTCTAATACATTTCTTGGGAAAGGATATAGAGCAGGCAGTTGTTGTACAAATCTTTGAAAGACCTCATTCATTAATGGGGAGTGACAGTGGAGAAAATATGAAAAAAACATAACAGTTTTCAGAAAAGTATATGTGGGGAAATTATAATGGACCTTTGTATTAGTGTGGAAAAGTGGTTCCCAGGGACAAGAAGTTTATTTAAATGTGAGGTTTTGGTCTTTAAAACTGTATTTATGTGTCACACTACTTGTAATAGTTTTTATTCACTGAATGTCAAACTATTGTAACTCTCTTGAATGTATAACCTGAGTACCCAAAATACAAAGAGTGATGAAAATGGATAGTGAAAGAATAAATTAAAAAAAATTATTACAGGAAAAAGAATGTCATTTAACAAATCATTCAAAATGCTCCCAGGTGCTTTAAACATATTTATCACAACATTCTTTTTTTTTTTTTTTTGAGACAGGGTCTCTCTTTGTAGTTCAGGCTGGCCCTGAGCTCAACTTCAAACTCACATCACAGCAATCTTCCTGCCTCTGCCTCTCAAGTTCTGAGATTACAGGCATGAGCCACCACACCTGGCACCGTGGTATGTGGTACTGATTGCTGCTGGGCGTGAGTCTCTATGCCCAGTACCGCACGTGTAAGCCAGGCACTGGAACCACTCAGCTAAATCCTGGGCCCTCTTTCACAACGTTCTTGCTGGTTCCTCAAGCAGTTCTGGAAATGCTCTTCTGTGAGTATCTTTTAAAAAGCTATTTGGCCACTTCTGAGTCATGGGTCAATTCAGAAAGTTTACCTGTAATGATGATTTTGATTTGGGGAAGCCAAGAGTTACATGGTGTCATATTTGATGAAGTGAGTGGATAGTGAACACCATCATATGTTACAAGGCTGCTTCTTTTTTGGATAGAAATCAGCAACAGGAATGTCTGTGTTTTTGGTCACACCTCAGAAATATACTGATGAAAAATTTCCATAATTACTTTAGAAAATATCAAATATGATGGATAACTGTATTGAAATCAAAACAACTAATTTTTAGGAGAGATAATGTCAATTTGTCTTTCATTGTACTATTTTTTATTACACATTGACTACATTAGGACATTTTTTATAACTTACTGATCCATTTTATTGGTGAATACTAGAAAAAAAGTGAAAAGACTTAAATACTGAAGTCCTTTTCCCTCAGGGCTTCATTTTCTTTATTCATTAATCTTGTTCATGGTATCTGTGGGGCCAGATTTGTTTCACCTCTACACAACTCAGTCACCAGAATGTCAGGTGAAATGTTTACTCTGATCACATTCAACTTCCTAGAATCAGAAGAGGCTTTTCCCACCAGTCCCCAGAAGAGGGTGTCACATAAACAGGAGGTGACATTTTCTGGAGAGCAACAGCCAAACCCAGGAGCAATTCTAAAATCTGGCTTAAAATTTAAGTTCAGAAGACCCTCTTTTTGTAAGATTCTGTCATGCTTGAATTTCAGTTTTCATATTTTAGTTACATAATACCATTTTAGCAGCAAGCCAGATGTCAGATTGTATATTAGCTGTGCACAAACTGTAAACCTTATTGCTAGTTCTTTAGTCTACATCATATCCATCATTTAAGTAGTAAGAGATGAGGGTCATTATCAGTGAGCAATCTCTCCTCTTCTTTCCAAATTTGTTGGTGATAGTTAACTCTGGGTCTCGTTAATTTCATATGTAGAAAACAATGTTTGTTTGTTTCTTTATTGTCTAGGGATAAACCCATATGGTCTTTCTTAACAATTGACTTCAAACAAGAGAAAAGGCCAACAAAAATGAAAGTAGAGTGAAGAACTGAAAAATAGTTGCACTGTTCATGAAGTTCAATGAAATTAGAGAAGAAATAGTGAGTCAGGGGTGAACGGCACTGCCGTCTTCCAGTGGGCTCTCAGTGCTGTGGCCTCGATAACTGTTAAGAGGGAAGTGTGATGATAAGATAGCCTCCTCCTAGAGAAAGTAAAGTCATGAAAACTTCAGTGACGGTTAAGCATCACCTGATTAAGATTGTGGAGCATTGACAGAGCAAAGGATAATGTATTGAAAGCTGAGGCCACATGTTGTATTTAATTCTGATATTTCTGTAAGAGTCTATAAATTGGAGCATTTTTAGATTTTTATTTTGACCTAACAGATGAATGCACGGTACTTATTTAAAAATCATATCATATTTCCTCATGATCAGATAGATTTAGCTCCTTTGGCAGAAATATGTCGAGAGAGAGAGAGAGAGAGACAGAGAGAGAGCATGTGATTTACAGTTCACAATTTTTGAGTCTTTGATATGTATTAATTTCTTCACTTGCCATTGTAATGCCACTTACAGGATTTTGGTGATGTTTTGATTTTCTTCTGTTAGTACTTTTACCCTTCATAATTAAAAGATATTTACATAGAGTGAAACTGTATGAAAAGCTGACTTCAATACTTACACTTAAGTTTTATCATCTGCTGGTGATGTTTCTATGAAATATGATATATGGGGAATAAAATTATGATATTTTCTTATTTATTAATAATTATTTTAATATGAAGAAAAATTTCCTTTCAATTATTTTTATTTGTAGATTCATTGTTTATATTACACTATATTTTTACTTGATTTTGTACATTACAATCCTTTCTTCTCATTTGAACCCTAAGAGATGCCTCAAGTTTACTTTCAACACAATGATGTGTGACCTTCTTAATGATCCTCTGAATTCTATTTACCATAATCTAATTAAGGGTTTTTGCATTTCTATTCATTAGGGAGATTGACCTCTAGTTCTCTTTCTTGGTTGGGTCTTTCTCTGCTTTTGGAACCAAGGTAAGAGTTGCTTCAAGGAATGAAGTTGGGAGTCTTGTATCTCTTTCAAATTTATTACAGAATTTGAGAAGTAGTGGCATTAGCTCTTTTCTAAATATAGAAGAGAATTCAGCAGTGAAGTCATTGGAGCTAATACTTTCCTTCATTGGTAGGTTTTTAATTACAGTTTTAATTTCACTGAATGATATTGGGGTTTCAGCATTTTCATATCTTCTTCATTCAATTTTGGAAGTTCATATGTGTATAGGAATCTGTCCATTTCTTTTGTGCTTTCCATCTTGAGTACAG
This sequence comes from Petromus typicus, assembly GCA_004026965.1. NCBI lineage: Eukaryota > Metazoa > Chordata > Mammalia > Rodentia > Petromuridae > Petromus > Petromus typicus. The sequence goes on from PVIR01044558.1 coordinate 10,853, forward strand.
CTTTTTTTTGTTGTTTGTTTGTTTTTCAGCTTTCACTATATTTTTTTAATTCACATCTTTATTGGTACATTATATATATATACACATCATAGTCTCCTTCAGCATTGGGGATTTGTATCAGTATATGAAATGACACGATTTGATTCTCATTTTTTCCCATTTCTCTACCCACCCTACAATCCCCCTCCTGCTATATACATATTGGCTTTTTTTTTAATTATTTTTCTTTTCTTTTTTTTTTTTTTTTTTTTTTTTTTTTTTTTTTTTTTTTTTTTTTTTTTTTTT
>PVIR01044559.1:0-11167 GCA_004026965.1 Petromus typicus
GCTTTCATCTCAGAGATCAGTTCTGATTTCCATTTAACTAGATCTTATTTGGTTACCATTTCCAAGGACCCTGGAGACTGGGCTTCACACTTCTCTATTTCCCTTCCCCCTGTGTTACCTGGAGGTGAGGATCTTTGTATCTGAGACTTTGAGTGTTTCCTCATCTCTGACCTGCCCTGTTTTCTCACGTTGTTTGCTGTAAGTCACTTTCCTCCTAATAGTTAGGAACCTTAAAATAGCAGTGTTTCCTGGGTTGTTCTTTACAATCTGTATTGGGATCTAAAGAAAAACCCCTAGTTCTGGCACACCATATGAGGCACTCAATCAATACAGTCAGAACACCTTCTCCCATCTGCTTTAGAGGCAAGAAGGCTCTGGTTCCTGCACTGCTACAATGGCGCTGCCTGAGGTTCCAATGGGCCTGCCTGCTCACCAATACAGAGTCTCGGGGCTCACTTGTGTAGTTGGCCTGGAGGCCAGTAGACTGTAGGCCCTGTGCAGCTGCAATGGTGGGGGCTGATGTTCCAACAGGCCCACCTACTCACCAATACAAGGTGACTGGATGTGCTTCTGCAGTTGCCATGGAGAAAGTCCGACTCTGACCTGCTAAACTCAGTCCCTGAGTGCTCTTCAGGTGTGGGCCTGGAGGCCAGCAAGCTCCAACCCCAGCATGAATTTAATGGTGCAGTCACCGGTTCCAAAGCTGCCAGCTGCTAACCTCAGCCCCTGGGCGCTTTTCCGGTCTGGGCCTGGAGGCCAGTAAGCTCCAACCCTGTGCAGATTCAATGGCGCAGACCTATTCATTTCTATTCTTATCTTTATAATTTTCTTGTTTGAGTTTCAGAGTTTGTTCCTTATTTTTATAGAACCATACCATGTACCACAGGATTATTTATTAAAGCTAAGCCAGACCTTAATCTTTTTTGAAACTGTCTACTTACTTCACATCTCCAAGTTGTCTTTTATTATTTGGGTTTCTTTAAACATCATTCCATGACTTTATTTTCCATTTTCTTGGAATTAGGTTTCTGTTCATACACTTTAAGTTATGCCATTGAAGTTCTATTTCGGAAGTCTTTGCCTATGCATACAGCTTCCGTTGTTTCACCCATGTTTTCTTCTAGCAGTTTGAATGTTTCAAGCCTTATATCTAGGCCTTTGATACATTTTTAATTGATTTTAGTATATGGCAAGAGACAGAGATCTAGTTTGTCTTCTACAAAGGAATATTTAGTTTTCCCAGCACTACCTGCTAATGAAGCTGACTTTTCTCCAAAGTCTACTTTTGGCTCCTTTGTCCAAAATCATATGTCTGTAGTTCTGAGTTTGCTTCTGTGTCCTCCATTCTGTTCTGTTGGTCTATTTTTGTGGTAATACCATATTGTTTTTGTTAGAATAGTTAATAGTATAATTTGGTATGGGTTATTGTGATGCTTACAGCTTTAATTTTATTGCTTAAGATTACAGTAGTTAATATGGATCTTCTGTGTTTATATGAATTTTAGAATTGTTCAAGCTTTGAGTATAGATCATTGTAGAGCGCTTGCTTCGCATGTGCAAGGCTCTGAGTTTAATCTTTAGACTAGAACTCCCAAAACGTAAAATTACACCAGTGAAGAATTTTCGGATTTTTTCCCGCTAGTTCTGTGAGAAATATTATTGGTATTTTCATGGGATTTCATTGATTTTATAGATTACTTTCGGTAATATTGACAATTTAGCCATATTAATTCTGCCAAATGATGGACATGAAAGATTTTTCCCTCTTCTAGTATCTCTTGTTCAATTTCTTCTGTGTTCTGAAATCTTTGTTGGATCAGAGTTTCTTTGGTTAGATCAATCCCTAGGCATTTTTGAAGCTATCATGATCAAAATTATTTTTGTGATTTTTTTCTCAGCTACTCTATTATTGATATTCAGAAAACATAAATTGATTCTACATTGTGTTACTCTGTTAAATTTACCAGCTCTAGAAGAGGAATCTGAGGGTGGTCAGTGTCAGTTAAGAGGCTGAATTTGTTGGTCTTCCTGATCTATCTTGAAAAGAGAGGCTGGAAAGGAAATTGGTGTCTTAATCCAGAAGTATAAAATAAGCTGGGTAAATATTTGTTTAAATTCATGATAAAGGAAAATATTTAGGGGCAAAGTTTTGAGTATAAGAAGCCAAACTCAGGGAAAGTAAAACTGTAAGAAGAGGAAACCAAGGGGTATACCAAGGGAATGGCCCGAGTCTTATTTGAGAAGAAATGAAAGTTTAAAAATAGGACACAGTTTGCCAATGTCTGGAAAGTCCACCACTGCCACCACGAATGAAGTCTGGACTAGCATCTGCCCAGAGCTAGGTAGATGTGCCTTGCCCATGGCATAACATAAGGCATGTTGCAAATGTTTGTATTTATTACTCCAAGTTTCTTTGGAAAACCATTTTAGCTTGGTAAAATCAGAGAACAGGAATTTTTTCCCCAAATCTCACAAAAGCATGGTGATGGGTATGTAACAGTACTTAGAGAGAATTATTTATGCCCAAGCAGGAAGGGAAGTCAGAAGTTTAAACTCATTCACACCATCATATTATAGTGATATATGCACATCTATATATAAGTCATGATAACTAAATTCTGGAAACAACCTACATGCACATTTGGAAGATATATATTTACATTTTTTTTTGAGACAGTCTCACTTTTGTAGTTCAGGCTGACTCTGAGCTCACTATGTAGCCCAGGCAAACCTCAAACTCATAACAATCCTCCTGCCTATGCCTGCTGAGGGCTGGGATTACAGGTATGAGCCACCATGTTCAGCATTGTGGTATGTGGTCACTTGTAGGAAGCAGCTTCAGTGAAGGGCACTCGTACCAGGAATTTACAGCCCTGGGTTTTTTGCCAGATTTACACTGGCACCAGGAAGCCTACTTTAAGCCCTGAACTGACTTTTTACTCCTTCTCTTCATGAAGGGTCAAGGGTCTAGTTTCTCTTTACATTTCCCTGAGAAAGTGTGGAAAGCGATATGCAAAGCTGACTTGTAACCTCCACTGTAATGATAACACATCAGCAACAAATTCTGGTCCCAGCAGATGTTTTACCTTTTGCTGAATACTGACACAAAACAAGATGTAGTTAAGACCAAATGTGGGAGACATTAAGCAGACTGACATCAAGCTTTTCCCCTAATTAATTGTAACCTATGTAAACCTTTAACCAACAATTGTAATCTCTGCTGTAAGAACACTATAAAAGGAGCACTGAGAATAAACTCAGGGCCTCAGCCTCAGGCTTCAGCCTGTAGTTTGCTGAGGTCCTCCTGACCCCATGCTTTATCTCTCTTTATTTGTTATTATTATATTCTTAATCCTTGCCCCTCTGACTCAAACCTGCTTTGTAGTGGGCTGTCCCTGGCAGTCACTGGGGGTTGAACTTGAGTCCTTGTACTCACAAAGCAGACGCCACAATCACTGAACTAAATCCCTAGCCCTAAGTATATCATTTATATGAGAAACCCAAAGCATAAATAACTCAAAGGACAAAATAAGAGCGAGATGGTAGGAAACAAGGAGATAGACTGTGGACATTATGAGGCAACCTGAGGATGCATGAAGAGGAAAGAGAACCCATGGAGCATGTATTTACTGTGTATTATACACAAAAACTTGTCCAGCATGAGCAGATTATTTGTGTGGCCCACAATGATGCCAGTTCAGCTGGGACACTATCACACCCTTGAGCCCTAGGATAAGGTGAGAAAGTATTCACTGTAGCATGAACATTAAGAGAGGAAAGATGCCCAAACATTGACCAGTAGAGATGAATATTTTACTGCAATATATTTTGAAAATCAAAACTAGCTCCCAAATCCTCTATAAACAAAGTATCAAAATGTTAAATGAAAAGCACTACTCCATGTCAGACTAAAGATTGAAGAAAATGTAATATTCAGCAGTACTAATTCCATCTTCCACCCAAATTGTGATAATTTGTTTGCCGAGCAACACAGTTATCTCCCCTTCACCCCAAATCCCAGTGGCTCTTCAGTGAAGAATGTGAGTCCCCTTATTGTAAGTAAGAAGACAACCAAACCTCATACACTAATCTATAATGGTCTTAGTCTGAGATCACATCCTCTCTAGAGGAAGCCTGAGGTGATCCTTTATCTTAATTGGAAAAAAATATATGTCACCCAGATCCCACCAGTGTGTTTTATCTGCCTGAACCCTCCAATAACAGCTAAGTTTCCTAAGACCACTTCAGCGTCCCCATCTCATCTCCCTCCAGTCCCACATCCCACAGTCCCTTGCTATGGGCTGGTTGCTTTCCAGTGCTCCACAGCTGTGTGTGTGTGTGTGTGTGTGTGTGTGTGTGCATGCACATGTGTGTGTTAGAACTAGAGAGTGAACTCAAAGCCATCCTTGCTACACTGACTGACCTTTAACTTTTTTTTTAATTTAAATTTTGAGACAGGGTCTTGCTATATCATTAAATTGCCCAGGCTGGGCTTGAACTTGTATTCCTCTTGGTTCAGTCTCAGAGAGTGCTGCTTTTACAGGCATCAGCTCAGGACCAGCTTCCATGGCTCTTTATAGGATATTTGGGAGGAAAGCTCAATCAGGTATTTATGCCTAGTAACAGATGTTGGATTAGAAACTGAGAAAAATGAAGAAACTTGCCTGGGGAAAAAGAATGTGATTTAGTAATAAAAAAAAGGAAATAACTTATGTATGTAGGGGGTGGACGGTTGTAGAGTGGGCAGGGGAATGGGAAAAAATGAGAATCAAGTCTGTCATATACTGGTACAAATTCTCAATGTTGAATGTGATGATGATGATGTGTGTATATAATGTACCAGGAGATCTGAATTTAAAAAAATGAAAGAAACTTGCCTGAAGTTTCAAAAACTGCAGTGTGATTAGACTGGTACCAAGAGTCCATACTCTATGTCTCAACTATCCTCTGGAGAAGGGAAAGCCCCATGTTAAGGTGTGGGTGAAGGAGGGAAAGCATTCAAAGGCTGGGTGCTTTTCTCTGTGAAAAGTGAAGAAGAGGACATAGCTTTGGAGATGAGCCTGGGTTAAACCCCCTGAGTAATGCAATGACTCTGACCAAGGACTTGCGTGCCACGAGACTCTTCTTATATGAAAACTCTGATAAAGCCTCAATGTGGAAGTTATAGGAGACAAATCAAGTGCTTGGCATATCAAAGGCAATTGGTTCATGGAAAGAAACAGTAAGGACAAAATGGTCACAACTTCCTAAAAGCCCACTTAGAGAAAGGAATCAAAGCGTTAAAATAGAGGGCTAGCCCTTGAAAGAGAAGTGTCTGGTTTCCAACACGAGGGAACAAGAGGAAGAAGTGAAATAAGAAATTGCTTCCCCTGTACATTGAAAGAATTTAAGAACAATGGCTTATTGGACAAGAACAAGCCTGAGAATTATATTGTCTCAAAAAAGGTACTGTGAGGGGGCTAAGCCTTGTTTGTCTCCTCTGTTGTAAAACAACAGTCTCAGTAAAACTGTACTAAGACAAAATAGAATAAATCATGATAAATATAAAGGAAATTATAAGTCTAACAAGTAGTGAAAATGGCCCTAGATTTACCCACCTTTGTACTCCTTAAGGCTTCTTAGGTTTTTTTTTTTGTTTTTTTTTTTTCCTTCCAGGCCTATCACATTCAAAACCTTTAAAGGTACTCAAGTTCATAAATTAACTTCGTTTCTGAAATGCACGAACCCAACCTAAGATGAAGAAACAGATTCAAGGCATACAAAGAATGTTTTTAGGCAATGCATCTTAACCACCCATCCTAAAAGATAACTTCAAGACCATACATATGTCCCCAACTCCAGAAAGGTCTCTTTTGAGTACCCATGCTGCTTTTGCTCTGACTATCTTCTTCAACTCTGCCTAATAAATCTGTCTACACCTTTCACTGAGATTTTTTTAAAAAAATTTTTTCTGGTACTGGAATTGAACTCAGGACCTTGCACTTGTCAGGCAGGTGGGGTGTCACTAAATTACAACCCTGGCCCTCACTAAGGGCTCTTAAGATTCTTCTTAGTGTGAAAAATGTCCCATGAACCTGCTGTGTGTCAGGAGCAAGTTGAGAACCCTATCCATGACACTACTAGTTCCCGCTGAATAAGGTCACCTATTTTCTTTTTTCATGGGTTATGAGATTCATATATGAAAATAGGCCTTGTGTTAAATTTTGGAAATTACCAAAAAGTCAGACCATGGGTAAAACTGCTGAAGAGTTGGACCATATTAAATGAACATAAATATTCAATTACAGGTTACAAAACAAGAAAATGTTATGACACCACAAATAGAGTGTAAAATTTAATGTGCTGTATGAATGAAACTAGATGTAAAAAACAAATGCATGTGAAGATGAAATGCATGGAAAAATATGGAAGAAAATAGTCCAGTGTTCTTTGGAGAGAGTGATGATTCAGGTAGCTTAGTTTTTTCTTTGTGTTCATTTTCTAAAGGCCTTTTAATGAGAAAGAATATAAAGTGGAAAGAACTTGAAGCAGTTAAAAAAAAAACAATGAGGTGTTGTTAAGCATTATAAAGGCCAGAGGAAAGTCTGAAACCTTCATGTTAAGGTGTGGGTGAAGGAGGGTAGAAAGCGCTCTCTGAGTAAGAATGGGGCAGAAGAAGGAAGCCCCTACATGGTGGTCAGAGGAAAAGATGACAGTATATGCAGGTAGGCAGGGAAGGGAGAATGGGGACTGCTGGGTTTCAGACAGCAGAAGTCTCTTCTTCTCTCTGCCCTGGAAGCTTCAGTGGGGTCTAGAGAGACCAGCAGATCCATAATCTGAAAGTTTAATGAGATCTTTCCCAGTACTGGCTGCAGAAAGAGGCTCTGCTTCATTAGCTCAACCAACAGGCAAAGGAAACCACCAGTTAAGGTGAGAAGTCTTAGCCTCCCTCATACAATTCCCTGCGCTGTGTGGTTTAAAGTGTGAGCAACAGCTTTACAAGCATGAAACCCTAATGCAGAGAAAGAAAGTTACAAGAAGTTATTTTAAGAGGCATTTGTTTATTTAGCAATGCTTTCAGAGTAACACTAAAAAAACAGGCATTATCCTAATGCAAGGAATGTACCAGTAAGACCCAAAACACAGATATCTGCCCTCAGGGTGCTTATACTTTATTGAGAGTCTTTCAGATAACATTGCAGCAGGAATAACTACTAGGTGTGAGAGATGATACTATGACACCCTATAGTGGAGGAACTTTCTTGGGCTTGAGGTGCAGTCAGGGAATCTCCAAAGTGAGAAAGAGTGAACTGAAATCCACAGATGAGTAGGAGCTTCTAAAAAGAAGTTAGAGGGCAGAACCTTTAAAAAAAAAAAAGGGCCAGGAGGGAGGAGGTCTTGAAGAACAAGTGTCAGGGTAGCAGGGCCAGAGTGAGTTGTGCTTCTAAAATGCCATTGTAGAGTGAGAGGAGATTGTGGAGTGTGAAGATGAAATGCAGGCAAACCCCTCACAAGGCTGTCTCAGTAGTACGTGAGAGGGGGTTATACATTGGACAAGACCTACACAGTGAGTTCAAGGCCAGCCTGAACTACAAAGAGAGACCTCATCTCCAAAAAAACCAAATAAATAAATAAATAAATAGATAAATAAATAAAAATAAAAGAAAGAGTTGGGGAATGTAGCTCAGTGGGAAGGCCCTGTGTTCAACACAGTTCCTTCATTTAAAAAAGAAGAAAGTAATAGTATTCGATCTCAAGATTCTACTATAGATTGTTTTTCTTAAACAGTATTCATCATACAATCAGAGACAATGGTGCACACAAGGGGCCAAGATTTCATAGCAGAAAACCTCCTGGTGATGAAAGCCACCCACAGACTGCAGCTCAGGATGTAGCACAATCTCTATTTTTTTAATTTCATCCGCAGGAGAGGAAAAGAATCACTACAGACTTCTTTGGTTCACACATTTGTGGGCAAATTTTAAAGATAAGTTGAGTTTCTATCTGGTTAGCATCTTAAGCAACCAAGTAACTAGAGTCTGTCGAGATGGCCAGCAAGAGAGAAGAGTTGATAAACCTTAAAATGACATTGGATATAATTGGATAGGACATTGATATATGCCAAGTATTGTTGTACACACTTTAATTCTCAATAGCACACAGGTATAAGCTTATTTAATCTTTATAACAAACACAATCTTTTACAGGGGGCCAAAACAACCTTTTGTCTTATGTTTCAGTAGTTTTTTTGTTGTTGTTGTCATTTGAAGCTTGTGCATATTATTTCCATAAAAGTATTAATTAATTAAATTTAAATTTATTTTTAAAGCAAATGCTCCATTAGCTGTATTTATTTACTACAGAAGTCATTTGTTCTTTAAGGTAGCATTTATTATGGACAAGTCATGTGCTTTCAATACTTCTAAAAGCTCATAGTCAAGTGGGAGATATTAGATACTGACAGATCCTAAAAACTGACAGACAGGTAAGAAGAGAATGGTATGTTTAAGGTGCTCAGAGGATTGTATTTCCCAGGATTCTCCAGAGAAAAGATTTGGCTGTCATTCTATTAAAAAGCTTCTGCACAGCAAAGGAAAACACCAACAGAGTGAAAAGGCAACCAACAATGTGGGAAAGAATCTTCACCAGCTGTTCCTCAGGCAAAAAGGGCTACTATCTAGAATACATAGAGAGCTTAAAAATATCAGCCCACCCAAATTTAAAGACCCAGTTCAAAAATGGGCATCTGAAATGAGGAGTTACTTTTCAAAGTAAGAACAGCTAAGAAGTATATGAAGAAATGCTCAATATCATTGGTCATTCGAGAGATGCAGATGAAAACAACACTGAGATTTCATCTCATTCCACAAAGAATGGCTACAATTTCAGAATTAACCAACAACAAATGCTCGGGAGGCTGTGGAGGAAAAGGAACCCTTCTCTGCTGTTGGTGGGAGTGTAGACTCCTACAACCTCTGTGGAAATCAGTGTGGAGATGTCTCAAAAAGGTAAGATTGGAGGCCCAATTTGACCTGGCCATTGCTCTGCTAGGTATATGCACAAAAGAAAAGATTTATATCACAGCAACATACATGCACCCATGTTTATAGCAGCTCAGTTTGTGATTGCTCAGTCTTGGAAACAACCAAAATATCCATCAACTGGAGACTGGATGAAGAAGATGTGGTTCTTTTATAGAATGGAGTATTATTCTGCAATTAAAAATTATAAGATTGAGTTGTTCTTACTCAAATGGATGTACCTTGAGGATGTCCTTATAAGTGAAATAAATAGGTCACAGATATGTAAATATCATATCTTTTCTCTGGTATGAGAAAAAGAAGATGTAAATATGTTCTAGTATATATAGTTGATATTGTGAAATAGAAAATATTTAAAAGGAAAGAGGGTGTAGGGTAAATAACAAGGGGGAAAAGAATGTGACAGTAATAAACACAAAAAGAAACAAAGCTTATGTATATATGGGGTGGGGGTTGCAGGATAGCAGGAAGGGGAAAAATGAGAATCAAGTCATGTCATATTCTGTTACAAACTCTCAAAGTTAAATGTGATGATGATGTGTATTCAAAATGTATCAATAAAGATTTGAATAAAAAACAAAAAGATTTGGCTCACACAGTGAGAAGACCAGGAAGCCTCAGAACCTTCCATCTGCAAGCTAGAGAACAAGGATATCCAGGAGTATAGTTCAGTCCATGTCTAAGGCCTAAGAATCAGAGAAGAGGTCTTATACCTCCCAGCCTAACTAAAAAATAACCTGAGGGCCAGTAATGATGGCAGAGGGTAGAAAGAAGGTGGAAACCAAATCACCCATCCTCAGGTGATTTAATATTAGTCCTCAACATTTTGGATGGTAGCCACTCTTACTGATAAAAGCAATACTCTCTCTCAGCCTTCAGATGTTATTATCTTCCGGAAACATTCTCTGAAACAGACCTGGAAAATAATGTTTTTCCTCTCTCTGGCATCCCTTAGCCCACATAAAGTCTCCACATAAAATTCACTTGCACAAGTCCACCTCTTATTAATTTAGCACCTCATCTATTTCCTCAAATCATAGTTAATCTCCACATAAAGACAATCACCAGAGAATTATTCATCCTAATGTGACACAAGAATCTTGTAAACAACTGAGAACACTTATTTCTTCCCTAACAGGGGAGGTGGTCCTTGATCGATATTTATTCTCCTCCTGACTTTTTGTGATCTAAATACTGTGGTATAAAACAAATATCAATATAAATTAGTACATCTTACTTATATAATAAGGGGGTGGGAAATACTTAGGGTATGTAGTGTTTGGTTACCTCACTTTCAGTGTCTCATAGATGAGCTTTGGGGATTTGGGAGTTTTTGAAGTCATTCTATTGGCTCATCTTCCCATGTTCCTATTGTTTGTTTGTTTTTTGTGTTGAGGCTTCCTTTAGTGAAAGCTTTGCTTCTAGTATGGATTGTTAATGTCAACTCTTCGGTGGTGTCCTCTGTACATAGTTCATTACTGGCCATTGCCTCTGTCCCATGATTCAGTCATCTCAGTTTACCTGGGATGGAGGTTGTAGCACCTTTGGTCCAGTGTCCAGCTCTCCAGGAATGGACCATAGTATTGTTAATGATCCCAAGGCTATTCCCATATTGGTATTCCATGAAAACTAAGTAATAGCGATAATAATAAAATAAGCATCAATTATACAATCAAATATAAACCGAGTATTGATTGACAAACCCTAAAGATCAGGAAAGTGTACCCTGAGCCACAGCATAGAGTTCTATAATTACAGTATGAATACTAAAACAAAGCAAATATTGACCTACCACTGACTTAATGTAAGTATCTATTAAATAGGACGACTTTACCTCTGCTAACAGTAGAACAGTATTCAACAGCAATATCATAATGTTAACTGAACCATGTAGAGTTGTTTCTAGTAAAGGTAGAGCAGATGGTGAACCCTAGAATTAAAGTAAAATTTAAGAAACTAATCAAGGGTGAAGAGAAAAATGAGGGAGAAGGAATAAAATGAAATTAGTAATATTAGAGAACAGTTTCAGGAAAGAACACACAAGAAAAAAGAAAAATATAAATAGCAAAATACAGGAAATAAAATGAAGATGAGAAGCAAGAGAGACAAAATTGGAAAGAGAGAAAAGAAAAGAAATTAAAAGATTT
>PVIR01044560.1:0-11031 GCA_004026965.1 Petromus typicus
AGATCAATTGGATGAAAAATCAATAATGAAATACTTGAGCTGAACCAAACCTTTGAACAAATGAACTTAATAGATGCCTACAGAGTTTTTTACCCCTCAAAGTCAGAATATACATTTTTCTCAGCTGTCCATGGATCATTCTACAAAACAGACCACATACCTGTTCATAAAACATGATTAAGTAAATGTAAAGGAATTGAAGTTATCCACTGTATAATGTTAGACCATAGCTTCTTGAAATTGGAGTTCAAAAGCAAAAGAAATTCCAAGATCCTCACAAACACATGGAAATTGAATAATATTCTGCTGAATAATCAATGCATTACAGAAAAGCTTAAAGAAGAAATTAAACAATTTCTTCAATTAAATAACTCCAGTACATCATACAGGAATTTATAAGACACAATGAAACTAGTTCTACAAGGGTAATTCATAGCAGTGAATGACTACACCAGGAAAAAAGAGCAAGCCCAAATAAACAACCTACTGTAGTAACTTAGAAACTCAGGTTACTACAAAAAAAGGAGTAAGTCAAACCCAGAGCTAGTACTAGGGAGGAAATTATAATGATAAGAGCATAAAATAAGAAAATTCAATGGAGACTAAGGTAAATACACAAAAAAATTTGAAAATTTGGTGTTTTGAAAGGATAAACAAAATTGACAGACCCTTAGCCAAACTTATCAAACAAAAGTAGAGAAAGGATCAAAGTTATGGTATTAAGAATGAAAAAGAGGAAATTCTCACAGATACAGTAGAAATCCAGAGGATAATAAACACTTTGAAAATTTGTAGTCCAACAACATGAAAAACATAGAGGAAATGCTTAGATTACTAGACACTATGAATTTTCAAAGTTGGCTGAAGAAGATATAAAAATATTAAACACACCAATATCAATCTGTAAAGTTTAAAATGTAATGAGAAATCTAACAACAAAGAAAAGCGCTGGTCCTGATATCTTTACTGCTGAATTCTACAAAACTTTCAAAGAAGAATTAATGCCATTACTTATAAAGCTTATTATGGAAATCAGAAGGGAAGCAGTAGTCCTAAATTCATTTCTGGAAGTAAGCATTACCTTGATTCCAAAAGGAGGAAAAATAATAATAATAATAATAAAACCAACCAGAAAAGAGAACTACAGGCCAATCTCTCTAATGAATATGAGGCAAAAACTCACAACTAGATATTGGAAAATACACACACATATACACACACACACACACACACACACACACATATGACACTTTTCTGTATATAAATATATTGGCATTTCATTACTTACAGAAAAGGAAATATTGCCACTTATGACAACATTAATGTACTTATACTAATTGAAATAACTCAGCGAAAGTCAAATATTGTATCAATTCCATTTTTAATTGGAATTTTTAAAAATCGAGTTCTTAAATAATGGTGATAAGGCTGTTGTTGTATGTCACTTAAAATATGAATATGTTCTGGGCTGCAGTGTATAGCCTGGTGAATATAGTCAATGTAGTGTATTGTATGTTTAAAATTTACTGAGAAAATCCATAGGAAATGTTTTCAACCAAAAACAAAATAAATGAATACTTAAAGATATATTAAAATTTAGTCTCCACAGACTAAAGAAAAGCGCCACATACAGCCAGTTCTCAAAGTGTTCACAAAGAACAGTTTTATCATCTTACGGATTTCTTCATTAACAAATGAATTAGATAAAAATCTTTGACACCTGTTCTAAAGTAATTATAAGCAATATTCATGAAAATTAATCAATTCTGTAAACCAAAAGCAACAAGTTTTCCCAATGAATCATGCACAGTTTTAAGTGAATCTGAAAACATTGTCAGCACTGTAGAAAAGGAAGGAAATATTATAAATATATTTAATCAAGAAATCATTAACTTCATTTAGTTAATTGTACGGAAGTATTATTTTAACAATTAAATACCAGTATTAGTATGTAATGATCCTTGAAATTTATGACCTTTCCTATATAAAGAAAAGTAACTGCTTAAAATAAACCTACATACATAGTACACCAGAAAAAATGATGATCCTGATTAGGTCAAAATAGCTTAAAAGCAATAAATAAATTCTATCTCTCTTCCAGAGTACATAAGCTTTCATGTCTCTCATTATATGTAGTTTTTCTTAAAATAATTAATCAAAATATGGTGATTATTGTTTTGAAATCATTTTATCAGAGTAAATTTCATTAAGTTAAATCACTAAACTGACATCAGTTGAAGAACTTTGTTTAAAAGCAAGATATAACTTTATTCATTATTAGGGTGAAGAAGACAAGACTGAGCCAGGCGTGGTGGCACATCATGTAACCTCAACACTCAGAAGCCTGCTACCACTGTTTTAGGCATTAGTCAGTGTCTTAGGTGATGCTGTGTTTCCTTACGAGCTGTCACTACAACAAAGATGACTATGTACCCTCCAAGCCGTGTGTCTCCTTCAGTCTCTTTTTTCCATTAAATGAAAACACATGGCTAAATTCCAGCCAATATGTGGGAATGGCGATGGTGTATGAGTTTCCCAGGTTGGTTCTGGAAAGACTTCTCTGCTCTCTGTCCATTCCTTCTTTTGAAAGAAGAGACATAAAACTCAACTGAGAGAAAAACTATCTACAAAGCAAAGGAAGGTTTCTGGTTTTCATTTTAGACTTTACACGAGCAAGAGAGATAAACACCTGTTGTTTCCTGACTGGATGATTTTGAAATTTGTTATTTTAGCTAGGATTTACTTAAATGATACAGAATGTATTACTTTGAGTAGGATTCATTTTATCAAAGAATAAAACCAACAATAATTGACTTCCTTTTTCTTGGTATGTATATGGTTAGAAGCATGGTTTTAGATGAGAAACTTAATTGTGCTGTTGAAAAATATTTGATAAAAGTCACCTTTTGAACTTGAAATGTAAACAATAGACCCTCAGAACCACAGCTCTGCAAAAATCATTGGAAGAATGAGTTTCTGTCAGATGACATTAGCAAGAAAATTCCTGAACCAAAACTTGTAGGTTTTCCAGCAAACATCAGAGAATATTGAGATTTAGCTCAGTGGTTCTGGTATCTTCCTTCCAAGTACAAAGTCCAGAGTATCTCCTGTTTTCGCTCTGGCTCCATTCCGTTGTCAGTCATGGTTATCCAATCAATCAGCTGTTTGATGGTGTTTTCAGTGCATTTCTTGAGTATTCCTTGAGCACCTCTGTGCACTGAGTGAGGTGAATAGAGAGTCCAGAACTGCCACCCACAGCAGTATCTATGATTAAAATATATCAGTAAAAGCTACCACAGCACTGAAACTACTGAAGAATTCTCAAAAACAAGGAAATGAAACATGCAAAGGAAAAATAAGAGGTTTCCATGAAGTTTTGGGACTGAAATTTGGCTTTGCACAAGCCACTTTGGATTCTGTTTAGAAGAAAAACTATATACTTTTTCTATAGCTTACAAATATGTCCTATTCAAATCGACATCTTCCATTAGGCAAAGGCAATTTAATTTAAGGTGTGCATTTGAGAATTCCTCAATAAACACTTATTAGAAAAAAAAATGTATGACTAAAAAGTCTATGACTAAAAGGCCTCATAAGAGTTGTCACAGCACTAAAAATACTAAGAAATTCTAGAAAATATTCAAGTATCAGAGAAAATGGGAATGTTATTAAAAATTCTAAGAATAATACCAGTCTTCTTTATGACTGGCCTTGATGTTCATTTTGAAAGATGATTTTAGCATTTTTAATTAGAGACATACACCTTGAATTTCTCACCTGTCACAATACTAGCCTTGAGCCTTCTCCTCAGTAGAGACAATAAAGGATAATTATTAAATATGAGCTCTGGTGTCAAAGATTTCAAGGCATTTTTCTTTTTCATTTTATTTCTATAGCCAAATGAAAAGTGACCACTCACATTGAATCTTCCCTTTTCTGTGTTTGAAAATGGAGATCGCACTATAATAGTTCATGTTGATACCACCCCAGAGAGCTTTTTTTTTTTTTAAGGATAAATTAAATGTTAAATGGAGAATGATCTTTTAAACTAAAAAATAGGGTAAGTGTAAATTATTTGTAGCATTTTCTAGTTGGAGAGCTTTTAATAATAATGGGAGCAATAAATTCCTGAACTTGTTGGGTATTCCGATGCTAGGCTTGTGAAGGAGCATATTCACGTATTGAGTATACTTTAATGCTGAAGATTCTAAGTCAATCAAAAATAATATACTTTCTGGGCCGAGTAGTTAGCTCAGTGGTTCCGGCTCCTGTCCTGCAAGCGCAAGGGCCCGGGTTTGATTCCCCGGTAACCACATACAATACTGGATGTGGAGACTCAACCCAGCAGCAACCAGTACCACACACCACAGTGCCGGGTGTGGTGGCTCACGTCTGTAATCCCAGCACTCGGGAGGCAGAGGCAGGAGGATTGCTGTGATGTGAGTTTGAGGCTGAGCTCGGGGCCAGCCTGAACCACAAAGTGAAACCCTGTCTCAAAAAACCTAAAAAAAAAAATAATATAATAATAATAATAATTATAATTATTATCATTATTATTATTATATATTTTCATAATTTTGGCCATTTCCTTGTCCAAATTTAGTATATATTGATTTTTTGGTGTTTTAGATAGTATGAGTAGGGCTGGACTTTAGAGAGTTGGCAAGTCATTTCAAGGAAGATGACATAAAATTTTGACTAAAAAATTAATATGTCCTCAGCAAGAGAAAATACCAAATTTTGAAGCATAAAAATATTATTTAACAATTCAAAGTCAAAGTAGGGACAATTTTTTAGGTATATACATGGCACACATTTGCTGGTCTTGTTTTGTAGTTCAGGCTGGCCCTGAGCTCAGCCTCAAACTCACATCACAGCAATCCTCCTGCCTCTGCCTCCCTAGTGATGGGATTACAGGCGTGAGCCATCATGCCTAGCACTGTGGTATGTGGTATGGTTGCTGCTGAGCATGAGTCTCCACACCCAGTATTGTATGTGGTTACTGGGGATTGAACTCGGGCCCATGCGCTTGCAAGACAGGTGCCGGAACCACTGAGCTAAATAAATCCCTGGCCCTAGCACTGATTTTTCATGTTGATACTTATGAAAGGGTAATTCATCTCAAATCATTGTGGAAGTATCTACAGTCCTATAAATCATGCATATTTTGTCAAACATAAGAAAAAGTTATTGAAAATAATTTAAATATCAGAAAGATATTTTTCACACACTTTCTAAAAAAATAGCCAGATTCTATGTATGAAACTTTGTTTCTACAAGATAAGAGAAACTTAAAATCACATAAAAACCTGTTTGTGAGCATACATTGCAGTTTTATTTTATCAACTGAAAACTAAAAATAATCAAAATATTCTTCAATAGGTGAAATATATTAAAAATACAGAATACCAACAAGTGTAATAAATAAAATATTTTGTTTTTGTAGAATTCAGAGCATGTGAATAAATTTTTGTGTAAACTTGCAGTACTGGCCTCAGAACAAGGCTTTTGAAGTTAATTTATAGCTATCAAGCTGATACAAGAACCCCAGAGAGACTGAACTACAGAAGAGTGTGTTTCCATTTCAAAGTAAAACCTGCATTCAGGGCTTGGAGATCTCTTCACATCAGGCAACCTGGAGCCATGGACACTCACTAAGCCCTGCAGTGTCAACATTACAAAGGCTGGAATGAGAACTCCAGATTCTCTTAATACCTTGCTGGACTATTAACTCTTTTCTTAAAAAAGTAATTAAGTATATTAGTCATGTTAGGCATACATAATGGCAACATTCATCCTAGGAATTTGTACTTGTACATGATATATCCTGTTTTTTCCCATTCCCCTACCCTCCCTTCCACCCTCCATTACTTCCTTATTTTTAAGAGCTCTGTTTCCATTTTTGCCTATTTTTCTTAGTTTTTTCTTTTCTCTTCCTCCCCCAACCCCTACCCTTGTATCCCTTCCCCTTTGTACATTTTCTTCCTATTTCACAATGTCTATGATACATTTGGTCCTTATTTACACTTCCAGATTCTCAAACCTGAGAAACAGTGTGTGTTAAATAGGTGTGTCTGATTTATTTCACCTAAGACTATGAACTCAAGGTGCACTCATTTAACTACATCTCAAGTGCAACCTTCTTTATGGCTGTGTAGTGCTCCCTTGTTTTAAAAACACATCTTCTTTATTCATCAGTTGATGGGCTGTTTCCAAGCTTTAGCTGTTGCAAACTGTTTTGTTGTAAACATGGGTACACATGTATAGTCACAGTATGATGCTTTTAATTTTTTCAGGAAGATGTCAAGAAAGGTAATGCGTGGGTCAAGTGAAATTTTCAGTTGTAGTGTTTTGAGGATTCTCCACACTGATTTCACTCTTGGACAATTATAAACAGACAGTCTCACTTTATGAGTAGTTTAGAGGACACGAAGAAGAGAAAATAGAAAAGCAGAATGGAAAAACTGATTCCACCTGAGAGACAAATAGGGTCCCCAGGAGCAGGGCAGACTGAACAAAAGCTAATGGGACTGAGAAGAAAGGTCACAGAGAAAGCTGAGGCAATAGGTCTTTACATAAAGGATAATAATAGAAATTTATTTACAAACAGCTAAAAAAATGAGGTTGATCTTTTATTTAAATTTTCTACTTGTAAAAGCAAGAGATGTGAATAAAAAAACAGAGTAAGGAGTAAATAATCACTATTTCCCAAGAGTAAGTAATAGATATGACAAAAAATAAATATCAACCCCTTGTTGCCAGGAACTGGTGAGTTTGGGGCACAAGGATGTACTGAGTCCCACCTTAGAGGCCCTACACAGAGCCACAGTATGGCTCTGAGGTCACGTTTCTTCAAATTTTGTTTTTAATCCAGATTTAAAAGAAAGTAGAGGTAGCCAAAATTATGGTTACAAATGTGTGCATAAAACAAATGTTGAAAATTAAAATTCATTTAAACAACGTCTCTAGTTCACTGGTGTTGTTGGGATGAGACTGTAAGCAAATAAGTGTAACATGTATCTTGTGCACTGGCCTCAGACATGTTATCTTCTCAGCCTTTTCATCTTTCCATACATGATCCTTGCACCTTTTTACCCTGAGAAGCATTGAAATGGTATCACATGAAACACAGTTTACTGAAGACTAAAATCTTCTATACCATGTAGTTCCTCAAATGGATTATTTGTATTCTACTGTAACTTTGCTCATGGACATTTTACTTAATATCCTTTTGAAATGCAGAATAACATTATTTATGAGTGAATATATAAACCAGAAGCAATGAATGACTTAGCAGATTTTGACTTTCTGTGGAAATTTATTTCAGGTTCTTGGTGTCCTGAACAAAGTATTAAACACAAAGAAAGGTGGTAAAGATTTGCGTTTATTAAAGGAAAAGAACTGTGCTTTGAAGAATGATTACAGACCACTCAACCTCACAGTGCCTCTAAGGTTACTGGTGGGGCTCTTTTGTATCTCTCATTCTTCAGCATGACATCAAACCTGAACTATCCTATTAAAAACCTGTTTGGTTTCATGTCTGAAGAAGTGAAGACAGCACTTTCTGATTGGTCCCTGGTGAGGATTTTGACAACTATGTTCTGTGCCTGGGTCCTCTTTGCTGTGATCGACAGGTCATGTCTACATGTCCAGATCCTTCACCCCACCCTCATCTCCTACCCCAAGGCTGAATACAGATTGTAGATTTCTGCTTCTCATTTGCTGTAGGACATTAAATTATCACCTAAGCATTAAATGTTAACATCTGTGGAGTATGTGTTCCTAAAATCAGGATAATGAAACCATAAATAGCTAATATTCTATTAAATCCATATATCCTACCTTCTATATTTATTTAAAAAACCCAAAAACTTTATAATCTTACAAGTTTACAACAACTGAGTTGCTTCTCTTTGGTAACTTAGTACTTAGGCTCACATTTTCTCCAAACTCTAACAGTTCCTCTTCCATATTTTCAAGAAGAGACACTGATTTTCTCTAATTATGTGGCTAGCAAGGTGTCCTTTGTAAGTGAAACTTGTAGTAATTGTTTGTCTTTGACCTTCTTTACACAGAGTTGCAGGTCAGTGAAGAGATGGATCACAATTACTCCCTAGCCAAAGAGCACCATATATTTTTATGCAAGCTTTAAGAGATTCTATTTCCCTTTGTTGAAGCTGTTTATATAAAGGCCCTTTCTAACCTGTGACAACTCTGTCACAGCAGCAGGAAAATATGTTGTATGTAAGTATTGGGAAATAACAGATATGAACTTGGAGAACCATGAATGAGATTTACTGTCAATAGTGACCAGGCCTACTTTATTTCTCAACAGACATCACAGAAATCTATCAAAAGAGTAAGGGAAAAAAAAAAAAACCACTGAAAATGAACCTTACCATTACCACTTGGAAAGTGGAATTGAAACACATCAGTCTTTAACTCCAGGTTTATTATCAGTTCAGTAAAAGTTGCTGAACCTTACAAGGTTCAGAGTCACGCTTTATGACAAAGCCTTCTAGAGAAAGCTGCACAGAAAAGCTAACAGTGGGCAGGGCCGAGTCCTAGAATGGCACTGATCCATTTTGACAAGGCTTACTGAAAACTCAAAATACTCCTGGTCTCTTCTATGGCATATACCCAATAATTCCTATTTTTAGCTTCAGCAATTTGCATTATTTGTACCACTTTCATTTTTTAAGTATACCAAGAGAAGTCAAGGATGCCGGGTTCGGGTTTACATGTTCAACTTTCATTGCTGTCCCTCTGGGAGAAGCTTGCTGAGAAAAGAATGGAGGCCAGAAGATCAATAAAGAGCCATTTTGCAGGAAAAATATACTGAGAACCAAAACCATACTACATGCACTGGGACTGGGAAACCATCAAATAAAAGCAAGATAATTTTCTTCATTCATTTCTTTTTGAAATTATACTTTCTCAAAAAGAATTTGACACATAGATTATTCTGTGTGCATGTTTGATGAATGGACACAAGAAAGTTTTTTTTAATACAGATTTATGAGGAGCAGATTAGATATAAGTATGGTTGCTGGAGAGTGTTGTGGGGTGGAATGTGTTGAACTGTTGTGAAGGCAGCTGGTTTCAAGGAACTGATCTTCTTGAAACTTCAAGTAAGTAGTTGGGCTGCATAGTTCAGATTGACTTTTTTCACAAATTGACAGCCCTTACGGGGGGTTTTGATGTTTTTTATTAGTCCTCTGTGTCTTGTATCTGACGCGTACTTGCAAATCTTATAAATATTTCTCAAAGTGTGAAATATTGTGTGGTTTTCTCCAGAGATACTTAAAAGTGGAAAAATTCTAACAGGCAGATATACAATCTTGTATGAAGCTCAGATGTCCTCTTCTGATTCCAGTGATCCAATCAGCCTCCTATTTTTTCTAGATGTCTTCTGCTTGTTCCTCTTTCTCACATCCTGTGGAGTGAAGCCTCAGGATCATTTTCTCCCACCCAAATGAGGAACCAAGATCTCTGGTGCATTCCTTGTGAGATTTGAGGACGATGCTGAGATCCTGTAGATTTCAGGGCATACTCATTGGTAAATTAGACTTCCAGACATCTGAAGTTCTCCTGAACACATTTGTTTTGATGGGACATGTTTCTCACTCTTGTTTGTATCAGTGAGCCTCAGCCAACAAAGCACATCTTGAATCTACCATTTCCCAGTGCTGCACTACAAATGCCCTTGAACTGGAAAACTTCGTACCATACTGAATGACAGATTACCTTCCTAAACCTCTTTCTGCAGATGTTTATTGTCTTCCATCCTATAGCACAACATGAACAGTGATCCTTGTAAATGTTGGTTTCCAGGAGCCTCGGTAGCATCAGGATGCCCCAATACTTTGCCATTTCACTCAAAGAAAATTCCAACTGTAAAGTAGCTTGGTGATTTAGTCCAAAATCCCCACTAGATTTCTACCTCTCACCACCTCTCTCACCCAGCTCCAGACATTCTCCCCTACAGAATTTTGTACTATCTCTTTTCTCCAGGGATGTGTGTCCTACTTACATCCATAAGCCTCACCCTTGCAACTGCTTTAGTTTATTTTCAGCTGTCTTCTGACTGAGGCAATGACTTACCACTTTATTTAAAATTTCCTTCCTCTATAACACACACAGTGCCCCACCTCCTTGTTCTGATTTATCTTTCTCCATTCCACATATCAGCTTAGAAAGCACAGCAATATTTCATGTTCAACTCAAACTCCTGCAAACTCCAAAACTACACACACAAGTAAATATCTCTTCAGTCTCACATCTTTAATATCTAGCAGACATCTGAAACCAAACTCCTTATATACTCTCAAAATATATACTATATCAATGCTACCTTTTCAGTTTTTGGCAACATCTCTTTAAAACTGTTCAGGACAAACCTTCAAAGTATTATTTTGTATTCTCTCTTGTGTCTATAACCCGGGAAAACAATTCCACAAAGCATTCTGTTGGTTTCACTACACACCTGTTCAGAATCCTGCTACTCAGAACCTGTAATGTTGCCATTTTCTAGGGCTCATGGTGTCTAAATGTCCCCCCAGAGCTTACACAGATGGAGTAGGACTTTTTTTTTTCAGAGGCAGCTGAATCTCAAATGTGTGATGCTCATATTAAGGGCATGTGATGCCCTTCTGCACAGGAGAGATGGTTTGGCACTGCCCTGACCCCAGTGTTACAGACAAGAAAACAAGAGAAAGACACCGGTAAGGTTCTTTGTTGCTCTTGGCATCTTCCACTGCTGTGAACTGTTGCCCTGCTGCCCTCTGCCCTGGGCCTTGGAGCCAGATGATTATGGACTGAAACTTCTACAAACTTGAACTAAACAAACCTTTCCCCTTTAACTTTGTGTGTCAGGTATTTTGTCCCAGCAAGGAAAGAAAAGTAAATTAATACACCATGCTTGCCTAAAACACTCTGGCATCTGGCATGAGTTATTTTTATCTTGCCTCCTTTCCTCTCTACTTAGTTTTCTACTCTCCATCCAGAGCACAGCCATAAAGATGTATTTTT
>PVIR01044561.1:0-11155 GCA_004026965.1 Petromus typicus
TCACAATCCTCCTGCCTCTGCCTCCCGAGTGCTGGGATTACAGGCGTGAGCCACCACGCCCGGCACTGTGGTATGTGGTACTGGTTGCTGCTGGGTGTGGGTCTCCACACCCAGTATTGTTATGTGGTTACCGGGGAATCGAACCCGGGTCCTTGCGCTTGCGAGACAGGCGCGGGAACCACTGAGCTAACTCCCCGGCTTATGGACCCTTCTTAAGATACCTTCTTTCCTTGGACAGCCAGAGCCTTTTGTTTTTAGAGATGACCTTGCACTTTCTGCCATAATCCTCTGTACACAAGAGAGCAGTCTTCCACTGCCAGGTTTAAACAGTCCTTGTGGAGAAGAAAAACAAAGTTAGTCTGAATTTTTGTTTAAATTTATTTCTCAGACTTCATCTCTAATAGGTATTTCTAGTTGCGCCCTCTCAAGACTAACACCACAAAAGAAATGCAAAGACAGCTTTGGAACATACTCATGCAGTCTTTAAGAAAACAATGCGTGGGTAATTTTCCTGAATAGGCTAACTGGCTTTAAGGACTCCCTGGAGAAATGAAAAATAAAACCTGTTTTTTTAAATGTGTTATTCCATCAACACTGTTTTCTTGCACTAAAGATTAAAATGGCTTCTTAAAATTATTATTTAAGAGTTTAAGTTTGACATCAACTGCGAGTCTAGACTGTTTCTAAAGAGTGCTTTCACAGCTGATAGGAAGATAACAGATAATAAATCCTGTGAGTAGTTTTCTCTTTAAGGTTTTATGTAAAACTGAGAAAATCGCTTTTCAAAACGATGTAAGAAGAAATAATGTGGTATTAAATTCTTCTTTATAAACACTGACAACATTAGGGACTCAAAGCCCCGCAGAGTGGGTACACCTAAGTGCCTTGCCCACCGAGGGCCCCAACTTAAACGCACACACAGTAAGTGAAGTGCTCTTACAGCTCTGCTAGTTCCCACATTTTCACGATGGAATAGCTTCCAATAAATGGTCAAATTTGCTCTTCCAGATCACGCTTGGCTTGGTTACCTGAACCTCGGGGTCTACTGGGAGTCAGGACGATGCCACCTCTGCCTCAGACCCCCAACCCCAGGTAGGAACCAGCAGCTCCCCTACCCCCCTCCCACTGAGAACAGGACCAGCGCTATGACATCCCACTGGTGCTCACCCCTCAAAATCCAACACTAGTCTATGACGTCCATGGATACTATGCTTCCTTCGGACCCTGAATTCTAATGCTGCAGAAGGATCCAGCACATGTGACAGCCTCAAAACATTGAGCTGGAGGGCCAGGGATTTAGCTCAGTGGTTCCGGCGCCTGTCTTGCAAGGGCAAGGGCCCAGGTTCGACCCCCTGGTAACTACATACGATACCGGGCGTGGAGACTCACGCCCAGCAGCAATCAGTACCACATACCACTGTGCCAGGCGTGGTGGCTCACGCTGGTAATCTCAGCACTCGGGAGGCAGAGGTAGGAGGATTTCTGGAATGTTAGTTTGAGGCTGAGTTCGGGGCCAGACTGAACTACAAAGCGAGACCCTGTCTCAAAAAAAAACCAAAGAGCTGGGGATGTAGCCCAGTGGAACTAGGCTCAGCTTAAGGCCTGAGTTCGATCCCAGAAAAAAAATTTTTCAATCCATGACCTTTGTGCTAAAAGAAACTGAAAGTTGCATGTTCTTTGTGATCCAGTGATTTTAAGTCAGAAGGTGACGCTTCCTGAAAATCCCAGCTTTATCCTTCCCTGGTGCTGAAACTAAGCGAATAACCACTCTTTATTTTCCAGCCACTATAGAGAAAAAACTTAAATACTAACAATGAAATCTATAGACTTCTGATGAGGCCTCAGGTAACTGGGTTGTGTGCCCTCTTCTGGAGCAGCAAATGTGAAGTGCTGTGGACCCCACCTCAGTGAGGAAAGACAGGAGCAGTCAGTCACACTGGCCTCTTGAGAGACTGGCCAGCACCAGAGGCCTGCAGAGCCCAGCCGAACTCAGAGCTCAGCGTGGGCTTCTGCAGAGCCCCGCCGCCTCCGCAATGCTCATGGGGGCGCTGGTTACGTTCACACCTAACTCCACCTGTCAGTCTCAGCTCTGGCAGAGGAAACCTTACCCATCGCAAGAATTATTAGGCAGCTGAACTCAACCTATGATGATTTTTGTTCTTAAAAGCAAACAAGTATTATAGAGGTGTCTGAACAATGTAACTGGAAAAAAACGAGCCTCCACTTCAGAACAGAAATACTGTCCCTGCTTCCCCTTCCTGGTGAGGTAAGTGGCACGAGATTCTGGGAAGGTGCGTGTCCTCCTCCACTTTCAATACAGACCAAAGGGTTCCTGATAATTAAGGACTGCCCTAGCTTTCAGAATAAAGTCCGATCATTTTTCCAGAATCCTAACTAGAACGGTTACACTCTGTGTACCCAACCACGTGCCCACTTAGTGAGGCCAGTGCTCCTCCTCCTGACGCTGCGAGGTGCCCTCCAGCAGTTCCTCCCAGTCTTGGCACTCTGTACCCGTCTTCAGCTCCCGTCCTTATGCAGCCAAGGTGGACTTTTGGCGCCCATCCATCAGAAGAAAGTGGCCAAGATACGAGAGCTAAAGTTGGCTGAGTTTGACAGTGGGATGTCATGGCTTACATCTGAATGCCCTCAAAGTCTTTCGTACCTAGAAGCAGGGCTTTGGGGGAGACTGGACCGGGGGCGCTGCACTCCTCAGTGAATTACTCATCTGATACATTCACAACTAAGTGTCCTGTGTGGAGCTGGGGCCTGCACAGACGCTGGTCACCGGGAGTGAGACCAGGAAGGGTGAATTCCTGTGCCCGGCTCCTTCTCCGTGCTCTGCTCCCCTCCCCCGCCCACCCCCACCACACCTTTCCTGTTCTGGAGCCATGCATGGACCACGAAGGAACTCTCCCAAACCGTGAGCGACAATACACCTCTGCTTCAAGCACAGGTATTGGGAAATTGGCTCCAGTGACAGAAAAGTGACTAATACACAATCCCAATGCAGTCCTGCTGTCCTTCTAGCTTTAAGAGCCCACGGATTTTGAGAAGAGGGCTAAGTGTGTGAAGAACACAGAAAAACACAGCAACTGAGAACAGTCATTGGTCACTTTCTCAAACATTCAAAATTCACTTCTTATTTAAGGAGCAAGAGTTGTAAACCGTGTGACCGTTCTGCTTTTCCTCGTTGCCATCTGAGGGCAGGACCTCACAGGGTCCGAGGCGCTGCTGCCCTTCGTCCTGAGACTCAGGGCCTCGTTTAAATGTGCCTGTCCCTCCTATGGCAGATACAACACACCACAGCCTAACTCACCGCCAGGCCTCCGAAGCCCCTGGCTCCACGCATCAAAGGCCGCAGCCTCACATCCAGGTACAGGCGAGCTCCTCGCCAGGGGCCTGGCGTTCCTTCGGGAAACAGATCATGCTATGGATTTTTTTCAGATCCCTCACAGAAATTAATCCCTAACAGCTGTCTACAACAAGAAAGTGCTCAGTAAATACTTCTCAGTACATAAATCAAAATAGTTAAATATGAAAGTCAACATAGGAATTTAATTAACTTATTTATTTGGGTAGTTTAACACACTCCTTGATTCTTAGAATACAGAAAACCTCCACCAAAGCCAAGAAGGATTAGGCAAACAAGGCAAATTTCTTATTATTTCTTCTTTATACTCTAGGTTGGAGGTAGTAACAGTGAACTTGATTAAAGAATACGAACATTAGTAAACATGCAAGTAGGCTAATTTAATTAGGAAAATTAGAGAATGTTTAAAAAAAAAAAAACACTGGCCAAAAATTAAATTCACAAGTGAAGTCACTAGTTTTCTATTATCAATAGCAAGAAAAAAAACATTTCTGTAGAGATACCAAAACACCGTTTAAACTTTAATTTATAAAGTGTAGCATCTGCAATTCCTACATCCAAGGGAAGAAATTTCATTTGTAACATACTGCAGACCAACTTGGGAGAAGGGAGATTTGAATTCAGTGACCTGCTACTAAACTCTAGTAGCTTCACTGCCTCTTACAGAAACCATTAAAAGTTTGTCTAATAGGAAAAAATGAGTTTACATGTGGAGAACACCCTATATTTAAAATCCCATCACTTCCTCCGTGCCTGTTATCAGCCATGTGCTTTACGCACTGCCTCTCATGCCCCCTCCCGGAAGCGCCGTGCCTCTCATTCCCTCTCAGAAGTGAGGAACCGAGGCTCAAAGCCCTCCAACAATTTGGCCCCGACTGCAAACTGGAAAATGGCAGAAAGCATGTGAGTCTGGTCATACTTTCCCCACTTTGTCATACTGCCCATTTTATAGCGGATCCTGGTTTAGGTGCCACAGAGATTGACCTTCACAGATTCACAGAGACAGAAGCGGGAAAGTGCTTGCCACAGATGAGGTAAGCGGGCAGACGGGAGAGGCACTTGTAGGCTCCATCGGAGGGAATTAGAGTGAGTGGAGCTATTAATGAGTGCGGCAGTCCGGACTGAAGCCATAACATTCTACACTGAGATGTGCAGCAGGATTGGCAGACAACAGCACGAAGGTGCATCATACCACCAGACTGTACACTCCAAACTGGTCCACACCAGCCAGCTATGGTAATTCCACACCATGAAAGGCTGAGGCAGGAGAGTCACAAGTTCAAGGTCAAGTCCAGCCTGAGCACGTAAGACTCTCAGCAAGCCCTATTTCAAAGTAAAAAGGGCTGGGGGCGCAGCTCAGTGAGAAGGACTGTGTTCCATCCCAGGACCATAAAAAAAGAAAATTTTAAATAGTAAATTTCATTAATTTATATTTTATCACAATCTTCAAATGGTCTTTAGTGTCACCAATTTAGTTGTTTTCCCACAAATTCATGAATTTAATATGAAATTTGTAAGACTTTAAGATCGATTATATAATTACCACTGTGAGAAACTTCAAGAGCATTTGAAGCTACAGATCAAAACAATGATAAACATTTTAAATGAACAGTGTATCATTGTACCTAATACGGTTCCATGCCATTCACTAAGATCTCTTAGCTTTTTTCAATGGTTTCTTTCTTCCAATTAAAAAAAATGTAGATTTCAGAACAAACACAAATAGTCTATTTCTAAAGTCTACTATCAGTCTGTTTAATTAATTAGTAAATAAACCCTTGCCATCTTTCTTACATGACTCCTATTGATTTAGTCTTCTTAAAGTGTTTCTTCTGTACTCTTTTTTCCCAGCACTGAGAAGTGAAGTCATTTGGCACTGAGCTACACTCCTGGTCCCCCTTTTTTATTTTTTATTTTGTAATGGAGTCTTTACATGTTGCTAAGTTACTTAGCTTTGGCTGGAACTTCTGATTCTCCTGCCTCAGCCTCCTAGAGGGCTGGGACTGCAGGCATGCATCACCACACCCATCTACTTCTGCGCCCTTGAATGTTCTAGATCGTTACTGGCTGTTCTTGTGAGGAGAGCTTCCACTAAAGTAGAAAAGATGGAAAGACGTTTATAAAAATCAAAGTCACCTCAACCATTCACAAGTGCATTTTTAAGAACTTCCAGATTCAAGGGTTTTCTGGGACTGACCTTATGCCCTGATGTTTATAAGTGAGTGAATGCAGATCACAAATACCGAAAGAGTTCATACATAACAACTGCCTGGTTATTAATGGGAGTGAAGTCACAAAGGGAACCACCTAAGTGCTGGGAGGAGACAGCTCCCCCAGCGTGGGAAGAGTGGTGGGGAGCTGCCGCTCAGGCCAACAGGACAGGCCCAGCTGGGCTCCGAGGTGCACCACAAAGCCCGGCTCCTCCGGAGGCGCAACCCTAGCAGAAAAATTCAGTCTTAACAAGAAAATGGAAAGCAAATCACTATTGATCACACAGCAAACAAAAGCATTCAATTAAACAAATGAACACAACTTAGACTGCCAAAAAAATCTACATGTTCTTCAAAAACTTCCAAGTCAGGGCCAGGGATTTAGCTCAGTGGTTCCAGCGTCTGCCTGGCAAGCACAAGGTCCCAAGTTCGATCCCTGGTACCAGATACAACAAGGCCGGGCACAGTGGCTCATAGCTGTAATCTCAGTGGTAAGAGTTCAAGGATAATATGGACTACATGGTGAGTTCAGGGCCAGTCTGAATTACAAAGTGAGACCCTGTCTCAAAAGCTTAAAAAAAGATTTTTTTCCAAGTCAAAAATACCAACTTTTAGCAAAGAAAAAACAAATCTCTATATTAACTAAGCTAAGTTTGTAAAGTAAAAAATGTCTTTTGATGATTTTAATGATGCAAAGCTTTAAAACAGGAAGGGGTACAACCGTGTGAGATATCAAGAGCACTTTGACTTTGACAGACAAGCACCAGAGTGCGCATGAGGATGAGCCCTGGGTTAAGGTCCCAGCTCCAGAAGTGACCAGCAGCTGGGGGCTCAAGATAGTCTTTATTTGGTTCTGGAAGAACTTTCGAAGAATATTCTGTTCCATTAGAAAAATCTGTTCTTCATTGTTACTTATATTCCAGCTAATCAGGTACATCTAGAGTTGCCAGAACTAACAAATAAAAATACGAGATGCACAGTTAAATTTGAACTTTAGACAAACAATGAGTAACACATGCCTGAGACATATTTACACTAAAAAACTCTGGACTGGTGTTGAAAACGCAGATGCGTGCGTCCTGTTTCCTGGCCGGCCTCCTCCCTCCGTGCTCCCGCTGCACTCCGCACTGCGCCCCGCGTGGGCGACGCTTGTGCTCTGTGGACCGGGTCACACAGTCAGCCGGAAGCCCTGGGAGGGAATGCTTCGGGGGTAACACGGGTCCCGAGTTTTTGAAACAAAGCAGCAACCATTTAGGAGACTGTTTTGGCACAGTTAGAGAGTCGCTTTTAGCATCTGCTTTTACCCAATGGCGGCAAATAGAATACTCGACTCCAGAGTTAGGTATGCAGCTGTGAGCTGAGCCCAGGCGGCCCTTCTCTCCTGCACAGCGCACCTCCCTCAGCACGCCCACCTTCAAAGGCAACCCTTGAGTCTACACACTTTTTAAAGACTTATCTCTCCAAATTAGTACTACTGAATGTATCCACGCTTTGGATTTTTAACTATAATTCTCCAAGAATAAAAATTTTTTAAATTTTGCTAGGTAATAATTCTATTTAATCAAACAAATATACTGAATTAGCAAAAAATTAAAACTGAATCCAATTTAAAAGTACAAAGGAAATAAATAAAATTATCTGTGCTTTTCTACTGTCAGTAAAACTTAAGGTTTGAACTCAAAGTGATCCTGGTCATCGCCACATCTCAGCACTGGCAGGAAGTCTTCTGGGGAGAATTCTAGCAGTCCACAGCCATCTGACAGCAGTTGTGAGAGGGATGAAGCGATCTCTTGAAAGCAGTTGAATAAATAAAGCACAGTTAATAGAAACATGAGTGCAATACTGACTCTTTTCACATTTACTCCAAGCTAATGAAAACAGATCTATGAACCCAACTTGTAACAATATAAAATTTCATTTTAGTAGGAAACATAGATTTTTGGCCATGTAAAGATAAAGATCAGAAAGCTAAAACAGAAAACAGCCACATTCTCTATGACTCATCATATTCCATTGACTGAAAATCACAATTTAAGGAAATTCTGTGGCCAACTGACACCTAACAACAGCGCCACGCCCACTGGGGGAAGGTTGGAAAACAATGTAAATCTTGAAAAGTGAGTATCTGGTGACTTTTCCACACTAGATTATATCTAAGGAAACAATAAACTTTGGATGGAATAAAGTCCTTTTTCGAGTGCTGCATTGAATTATTTTTCAAAAGCAGCACAAAAAATATTTCTCAAATGCCGAGTGGATTGAATGGCTTTTTCAAACTATTATGATCCCGGTTAGTTGCCAGAAGCCGCATTATGAGACACCCCCCTGCAGGCTCCGAGGCGCTCTCCTCCGAGCTCTCTCCGTGTGATGTTCCTGAGCGCCTCTCACCCCAAGGGATGCCACTTTCTGAAAAGGGCTTTGAGGAAATGAGAAGAGCAGCGAGCAGCTGCGGCCGGCCCTGGGCTGACCACAGGGCAGCCCAGAGTGGGCACAGCCTGGGAGAGAGGTCTCAAAAGTTTTAAGCAGGAAAACGGTGTGACGGCCTTGGCCCCCGAGGAGCAGTACTCAAGCTGTCATTCCAGAGACCAAGTTAAGAAAACAAAGGGGGTGGGCACGCAGCGCAGGGACGGCTGGGAAGACGCTGCGATGACAGAGGCCAAGCGCAGAAGCAGGCCGGACGAGTCTCACGGAAAGCTGCTCAGCAGGCAGAGCCCAGAGGGCACGACGACAGAATCCACACGGCAGGAGGACCGGCGGGGGCATCGGATCGCTGGCAACAGGAACTGGGGCCGACAGCGTGTCAACGAGATGAAGAACACAGAAGCAAGGCAGATACAGGGATTTGGAAATAGCCAGAGCCCATTTCAGAGGGCACCTCTTCTAAAATCATGCCAGAATTTTTTCTCAGGAAATGTGGCAATCGTTACAATCCTGAATATATACCATTTGTTCATTCAGCATTTTTAAGCACATGTTCTGGAATTCAAGCAGGAACCTCTGTTACAGTGCCTATCTTCTATCTGGGATTATAGTTGTAATATATTGATATGGAGTATCTCTGTCAGCTCTGAATCATTATCTTGCAAAACAGTCTTGTCATAAAGATCAGAAGCATCAATGAGCAGGTCAGTGAGTCATCAGTCATTATATGCAATTTTGCCAAAAAGCATTACTCCATGAAGAGAGAGGGTTGCCAGTGGATGGCCAGCAGAGGCAATTCTGTCGGCCTTGGCCCCACCACAGAGACCTTAAGTGAGGACTTATAGATTTAAATAAAATGCTGACTAACACGTGGCCCCGTTCTCCTCATGAGGCATGTGTATGACGTAACAGAAACAGTGTTCAGCATTTGAATGAAAGTGAAGGCCCATCATAACTAACAAGTCCCTTGGGCATAATTCCCAGTGCAGCACTGTCTCCATTTCAATCATCTCACAGGATGAGGAACCGGTAAGTGACAGACACAGAGGTGGTTCCCTCAGGTGAGCTGAAGCCCCTGCAGGCCCAGCATCTGCAGAGGCCGGAGGTAACTGGGCTGAATAATTACACCATGCTTAGCTAAGACTGTAGCCAATAACATAGGCACACTGCCTTGCAGCTCAGTGAGGCGTCACCCAGGAGCAAAGAGTGCCACAGCTCCCGGGTCAGAGCATAAGCCCCGCATAAACCTTGACAGGAGCCCCGATTCAGCAGCACTGGCCAGTTTAGTATTTTTATAGAAGAAGCTGCTAAGTAAATGGATCGCTGAGTCTGCTCCTCTTCAACAGCCACACCTAAAATACACATGCACTGTCCCTCCACCGTCGCCCTGCGTTCTTGACCCCACAGCTTCACAGCAAACGCTTTCGTTTTGATAAAGCAGAAACTGAAGCTCAAACCATTTTCAAGCACAGTTGGTAAGTACCAACGGTGAGATTCTGTGTCCTTTCACCTGCCCAAGCTGTGTCCCCAAGATGGAAGCTCCTGCTAGGGAACCCAAGCCTTGCAAGGGTGGATACGTTAACCCAGCGCAGCAAGGGGAATGACTTCTTTTGGGCCACCAATGGAGTTGGCAGCGGAAGCCAGTGCCCAACACTGCGTAGGAACTGGACAGGATGTGAGACAGGTCATCTCGCTCAGACTAGCAAAAAGCAGCGCATGCTCTCCAGCGAGCACAGGGTATCTTCCGATGATTTTGTTCTTGTGCACATCAAAGCCATAGTTGACAGGCTAAGAGGACACTGCCTGCGTGCTCTGTGGGAGAGCTTCTGTCTTCAAACCTCCCAGAACACTGGCCCCTAGACTCAGTTTATTTCGGAATCATAGGACTGGGCCAGTGTCCTGCAGACCCAGCACATTATTCTCAGTTCTCACTATGATCTTTCAGATTAAAGCCGTGATTGTCTTGCAGGAAGACTTCAAGTTTCCAATTCTCTCAGGATGTTTTCATAACGGAAGCTGTGTTTAAACCTAACAGATATGAGAGAAAGTGAGCGAAAGAAGAAGAAACATTCCCCCCTTCAGACCTTCTTCCAGCCACTGACTAGCACCTTGTCTGTCAGGACCTGGCGGGCAGTGGGCACCTCAGACAACAGACCCAAGGTGCCTCGGATTCTCAACAGCTTTGGTTACACTGACTGCAGGACCAAAGAGAGCCGACACTGCCCTTAACCATATTATTACGTATAATAAGCAGTGTGCCAGCTGCCAATTTTTATGGTTCACTCCTTGATTATAAGGATTTATTTTAAGATCAGTCATTTATCAAAGGGCTCTGTCCTTGGAAGAACCACAAAACCAAGCAGTTTTGGCTTCTGCGTACTTTACAACTAACAAGGAAAACAGAATGTTAAACATGCTGAAAACTTGAGCCTGAGTCAGACGTGAGGTTTTTTAATATCTAAGTTTTCATTCACATTTTTGTATATAGCCACAAATTTTACCAAAATATCCATAATTCAGAGAAGAAAGAAGTCTGAAGTCATGAGTCGAAAGAAAACCTCTGTTCAGTAAAAATCAAACTTGAAAAATGCAGTTAAGTTACTTGTAAGACAGAAATGGTTCAGCTAGATTAATGAGGAGGCTCCCCAACACTCTAAGTTTTAAGTGTCCCTTAGGCTGAGAGAGTGTCAGGTGAGGATTATGTGAGCTTTTCTAAAATTTCAATCAACTTGAAGCAAGGAAAAAAAGAACATTACGTACAGTTCATTAAGATGAATGATCCAAGCCAAGCGCTGCATGGGGTAAGATGTATAAGCACTTACAAATCATTTGAATGAAATGATAACACATGCACAACTGAATGAAATGATGACACATGCACATACACTTCATGACTTCCCTCTAGAATTTGAGGAAGTGAGAATCTACCTCTGAATAAACGTGATGCCCCAGTAAAAACTACAGTTGTTTGTCAAGAAGCGGAGAGTAACAATTGCCAATATTGTTGATCATTACAAAATTTCCTTAAAAGGAATGAAAAGCTTTCTTTTCTTTTTGAGACAGGGTCTCACTTTGTAGTTCAGGCTGGCCCTGAGCTCAGCCTCCAACTCACATCACAGCAATCCTCCTGCCTCTGCCTCCCGAGTGCTGGGAT